>JACCGJ010010030.1:0-35099 GCA_013407085.1 Atriophallophorus winterbourni
TAGCTCCTAGTAATTATGGACTTTTTGAGAAGGATTTGCAATTTGAGCTATATCTGATTGTCAAATTAACTCAAACGTTTGAAGCTCCAATGCACAGTCTGAAAATTACTTGAGCCTCATCATTAGAACACAATTGATTGACGAATCGTTGAGTAGACTAATTCATACATGGTGCAATCTAGTCTCCATATTCGAGTAGATTTAAAATATAATATATAGTATATATTTTTGATGTCCTTCGATCGATATCAGCCCTGCATGTACACGTGATAGTTTCATGCCTCAAAGCTTTTAGAATGACTAAACTGTCTGGCAGAGACACTCTCTCCCGCAGCGCTCAAAGCGTTCGAAATTACTCGGTCGATCGGCGTCAGTTGCAAGCCGGTGGCGTGATCTGCGTTCAGCAACAAAGGGCTGTATCTGCTCTTTTCAAGCTTAGACATGACGCCTTACACGGTGTTTTTAAAGTAAGCGGTCAATAGCAAGTTTCTCCCTAATTGTTGGGTCAATGCCCAGAGAATTCACATCTCTTTCGAAAACGTCATTTGCACAGTAAGTGCAGTCTGCCCAAGTAAGGTATCAGTATGCGCTTTCAATCTGTAACCAGGAAAATTCTAAAATTGAGATAATCTAGAATACAAGAAATCTCACGGATATTTTCTAGCAATCGAGATTTGCTTGTTAAATTAATAAAAGTTTTTGCAACCACATCGTGACGCATTTCGAAATTGCACTTTTGTTACTCAAACGTAGAATCGATCCCTTTTATGGTCCGATGATTGACGCAGGAGGTATATGCTTTTATTGAAAAATTCTGCGATTAATATAAAATAATGGAATAAATTGCTTCCCATTTTCTTACTTATTCAAGCGAATGAATTGCATCGATAATAGATACGACTCATTTATCCAATGGTCTGCTTCACCGAGGAGACAACAATATATTGATCGAAATAAGTGTCCTAAAAATATACCATTATAGAATGGAAAGTACTTTCAACCACAACAATAGAACAACTGAAAAACGTTTATATTGAATAAACGTCCATCGAAAATATCGAGTTAATTTTAGTGGAATGATTATGTTTCGACGGTTAACGTTGAATCCAAAAAGTGCCTTTTGTTCGAAGTGCGAGATATTTTGCCGGTCATTGTTCGTCCATCAAACGATATTATAATTCGAACGTAACATTGAATAGAAAATGTTGTACAAATTATACTGGGACTGCTTTCCCTCACAGCTCAACCCTAAGCTCATCATTGCAAGATGATTTAGTAATTCAAAGGAATAGATCCATTAAATGAGTTGTTTCATCAGCGCGGCAGTAAATTAAATATCTTTATATTTATCCTTAGTCATTGCCGTTTGTTACTTCATTTGCGTATAATCGTTCAAACTCGAGAACTTTATTTAATAATAAGACTTGACATCGTGCCGTGCGGTCGCATTATTTTGAGCTCCTGATTATCAGGATATACTGTTCTTAAACTTACACTTACGTGGACATATTATACGTTGTTGGACTCCTCTCGAAGTCGGCTTTCTGGATTACCACTCTCGGCGGTATTTATACGAGCAAATTGGGATTTATCGTGATTTTCCCATATTGGATCTACGCGTGCAACTCTGTTAATACTCTTCAAGTCCTCAAAGGGATTAACGTCATCGGAAAGATCTTATTCTTCGCCGTCGACTGGTCATACTTTCAACATCGTGCGATCAACTACCGAAGAGTATCACCGGATTAAATTCTGATTTTGCTCTTTTTCGTGAACACTGAATTTTTTGTCGTGCACACTATATTCATCATCGATCGCTCGACAGAGCCAATGCTTGTGCACAAACCACTGAACAGTGCTGCTCATAACCCTGACCGGATGACCCCGAAACGAAAACAAAGCGCACCGGGCTGCATGTGTGCGGTTTGCCGAAAGTCGGTAAGTCCTAAGGCAAAGTCTGTCACGTGTTACGATTGTTTGTCGAAAGTTCATGCTAAATGCGACAAATCGCTGACCTCGGATTTAGTATCGATTATTAATGGAGATAATTGCCCTGGTGTTTGTTATGTTTGTCTGGTTTGCAAGGCCAAATCAACACCGTCAGCCTCGGCGACGAAAACCCCTGAATATGATATTGAGACGCGTCTAAATGGAATGGAATCCAGTATACAAAAACTAAATGAACTGATAATAAACATAAAGACAACGTCGTTACCCGTCGTTACTGCCGAAGAACCGGTAGATAATCCATCATACTCAACTTTACCACCAAACCAATGGAAAAGGTTGAATTGTTGCAGCACAGCACCCAGCAGAGTGTTAAAAGCGTCTTAAAGCCGAACACGTTCACATCGAAGGCCCCATTAGCGAAAGTTGCCTCAAAAGGAATTTCTCTTAGTGTTATCTGCACCAACGTGCCAGAGTCGACTAAGACGTTATTTTCGAATAGACATCAGAATGATTTGGCTGAATGGTTGAAACTGTGCATTCGCATGAATCTCAAAGCGATCCACCCGGTTTCGTTGATTCGCTTGAGTCGTCCTCCCAAAGCGCTACACCAAGATAAGCCGCGGTTGCTCAAGGTAGTAGTGCAAAATGAGAAGGACTTAGAAGATGTACTTCTGTCGACATACTTGCTACGAGACGACATGGAAAATACATCTCGTGTATTTGTTGATGTGCCCTGGTCGGAACGGGCAAAATCGCCACTGAAAGGTAACCAAAATAAAGCAAACGATCGCAACAAGCGCACCCTTATTCTGTTAAATGTCCCAGAAGATGCCACCGGTTCCGATACAAAGTGTAAATCCAACCACGACCTACAACAGTGGAGATTTATCAGTAATGCTATCCAAACCACCAATGTAACGGTTATCGATACGTTCCGAATCCCAAAGTCATCGAATTACGAAGGTAATGGTCCACGACCCCTTAAACTGACACTTTTGACCACCACTATGGTGAACACCGTGCTTAACAACTGGAAACAGTATCGATACAAAGTTCCACGAGAGATCAAAATTGTCAGTAAACACCTGAAAACCTGCTCTATCGTGGAAGTTGCCGGACCCGTTGGTACTGAGCACAGTGATGCCGGGACTCCTGCTCCAAAAAACGGATGTCGACCGACTCTATCGGATTCGGTGATGTAATATACCCATTAACACGAGGCCCACCATCTTTGACCCGTACTCAACTTACCTGCTCAAATACTCATCATCCAACACTTTTATCAAGATCTACCATCAAATGTTTATACACCAACGCACGATGCTTGATAAGATTTAAGATTCAAAAACTTATGGTTACAAAAAGCAAAAATAAGTTACCCGAACTAATCGAGCTTCGTCAAAAATATTCACCACTCCTGATAGCCGTAACGGAAACTTGGTTCAATCAGCAATTAGTTGAGGAGGAAATTTCCATTCCAAACATGTTTCTTTTTCATCGTACTCGAATGGATCGTGGAGGAGGAGGTGTTGCTATTTACTATGATCAACACCTCACGTTCAGAGAAATCACGGATAATGATTTGATACTGGAAGATACACTTTGGTGTTCACTTGAATTAGCAACAGGTGAAAACTGTGTTGTTGGTGTGATTTACCGACCACCGTCAGCAGACGAAGCATACAATGCTAGTTTAATTGAGAAAACTCAGCTGGTTGTTTCCAGATATCAAAACAACGTCCTGATCATGGGTGACTTTAATCTCCCGAATTTACTAAAAAGCGAGATTCCACCGGTGAACTCTCTTGATCATCTATTCTACAAAATGTTCAACGAAATTCCTTTATTCAACCACATCTCAAGCACCACTCGCTTCAGAGGCACAAACACACCGTCCATTCTCGATCTTGTTTTGACTAGCGAGGAAAATGTCATCGAGGATATCCGTTATGAAGCACCTCTTGGAAAGAGTGATCATGTAGTCATTGTTTTCGACTATATATCTGAAGCGATAAGAGCAAGTGATGCTCAGAAGTTGATAAGAAAAATCGATACGGTTGCATTATCAATGTCTCTTCAAGAAGTCACCGACTGGGCACCGATTAGCACTGATGTCCAACAATGCTGGTCATCGATACTTCAGAAAATCAACCGAAAAATAGAACTCCACTCAAAATATGTTTCAAAACAACTGAAAAAAGGATTCAAATTCGTGATCCGGAGTCGAACACGGAAATGGATAAAGGTGAGAAACTGTGCGTGGAGAAGCCACATACTGCATTCAACACCTGAATCTTGGGAATCTTACCGTTTGTTGAGAAACAAAGTTACTAAACTTGTCCAGGAGGATAAAGAAAAGTATCAAATGAATCTGATGGATAAAATTGAACGAAATCCGAAGCTCCTCTTCCAGATCGTGAACAGAAAGGCCAGGGTAAAGCCAGGTGTTTCTGCTTTACTTACAACAACTGGAACTACATCCACAGCTCTCGAAGCCGCTAACGAACTCGCTCAATTTTACTCTAGAGTGTTCTACCCTAACGAGCGCGTATCCTACGATTTACCTGCATTCAGGTCGCAGAATACAATACACGAAATCGTTGTGAAACCCGAGAGTGTCCTGGTAAAGCTACGCGGGTTAAATACAAAAAATCCCCAGGTGCTGATGAAATAACACCATTCATCCTAAAGCAATGCGCCCATGCTCTATTCTCACCACTCTCTGACCTTTTCAACCTGTCCTTGAGTTGTAGCACGGTTGCTAATGACTGGAAATGTGGACTAATCACTCCGATATACAAAGGAGGGAACCGATCTGATGCGTCTAACTACAGACCAGTCACGTTGTTGCCAGTGGTCTCTAAAGTTCTCGAACGACTTGTGGCCGACGAACTTATCAAACACTTGGAACAAAATAAGCTTCTTTCCATCGCACAGCACGGATTCAGGACAAGACACTCCTGTCTCACCAATCTTCTCATAACTCTTGATAATTGGACTCGAGCCGTGGACGATGGATGCCCTATCCATGCGTGTTACTTGGACATGTCTAAAGCTTTTGATCGTGTTAACCACAGCATACTGCTACAAAAATTGGAGCAGCTCGGGGTATGCGGCAGATTACTGGCCTGGATAAAGGACTACTTGACTGGTAGAGTTATAAGGGTTAGAGTTGATGGGGCACTATCAAGCCCAGTAGAAGTTACAAGTGGCGTACCTCAAGGCTCAGTCTTGGGGCCAATACTCTTCCTCGTGTACGCGAATGATATACCTGAAATCGTACGCAGAAAAATCATTTTATTTGCGGATGACATCAAAGTCTGGACTAGCATACGCACCATAGAAGATTGCGAAATTCTGCAAAAAGATCTCGAAGCACTTCATAATTGGTCCTTGCGGAACTGCTTACCATTCAACATCCAAAAATGTAAAATGTTGAACGTCGGTAAATCATTCGAATTCTCATACTCTCTGGGATCTCAGCAACTTCCATGGGTTACTGAAGAGAAAGACCTGGGCGTGTGGATTAGCAGTAACCTGAAGTCTTCACGGCACTGTTCTGTTGTATACAAAAAGTCCTGCCAAATCTTAGCATTGCTCAGAAGGATCTTCGGTCGTTTCTCAAAGCAGATACTCCCACGTATAATTAACACCTATATCAGACCAACAATGGAGTATGCTGTTCAAGCATGGTCCCCATGGTTACAAAAGGACATGACCTTGCTGCAACGGGTATACCACCGCGCTACAAAACTGGTGACCGGTCTATACAACAGGCCATACGAGGAGCGGATTGCAACACTAAACCTCTTTGACTTTTCGTACCGTCGTCTCAGGGGTGACTTGATCCTGCTTTTCAATATTCTGCATACAGTGGATCACCCACTCGAACACCTGTTTCATCGGCAAGAAGCACGTGGTAGCAGATCGCATGGATACAAGTTAATTATTCCACACTCCAGATCAAATTGTCGAAGGTTTTTCTTTGCTGTCAGAGTCTGTTTTCTATGGAACTCCCTGCCCCCACATATCATTTGCGCAACAAGCCTGAACATGTTCAAGGCTGAACTTGACAAGTATATGTTGACCAAACCCAACCTTGCACCTGAATACACGTGCTGACTTTCCATGTGTATAAAACATTTGTGTTGTTTTTATGAATTCCCTATATTTTTAATCTGTGGTTACTGTAAAGTATTTACTTTTTGGACCATTAAAACTTTGAATTACTTTGAATTACTTTGAATTGAATAGTGTTTAACATAATATTGAATGAACGTTTCTTATTCGGTGACCATTATGTCATAAGTGTCAGATAAAATCCAACGAGTATAAATCATATAATTTATAAAATTGGTTAAATTGGTTAAAATTCAATTATTTTGTCAAAAGATAAACAGCTTCTATAGGTTAACGAAAAATCTCTATTGAAATGCGTTTACAGTACACTCAACCCAAGACCGCTTTTGATGGTTCCAATCATCATGTAGGTACAAGACATTTGGATCAGCATTCACATGCGCTTGAAACATTGGAGGAATGGTAAACAAGTTGCGCTTGAATGGCGCTGTTGGATAAGGCTCGTACGGCCAATCTGTTCAATCACATGTGTCTAAACACATGTTTAATGAGGTTAGACACATAACCATGAAACAAAATATTCATTTGCATGCTTTTCCGTCACACACCCCACGACTGGTTTTATGCTGTTTGCACTCAACAGGTAGGGACAGTAAGATCAGGATCCGCATGCGGTTGTAACGGTGAAAGAATGGTAAACAAGTTGCGCTTGAATGGCGCTGTTGGATAAGGTTGGTACAACCAACCTGTTCAATCACGTGTGCTCAAACACATGTAGATGCTGTTAGACCCATAGCCATGAACAAAAATTCCTATTTGCATGCATTTCCATCAAACACACATCCCAACCTGTTCGTGCTGTTTGCGCTCATCAGGTATTGACAGTAAGATCTGGATCCGCGTACGCTTTAAACAGCGGAATAATGTTAAACAAGTTGCGCTTATAAGTCAGTGTTTGATGAAGTTGGCACAAACAACCTGTTTAATCACGTGCGCGTACACAAGTAGATGAAGAGAACCCATATCCATTACCAAAAATGCTCATTTGCTTGCATTCCATTTGCACACACCATACGACCATTTTCGAGCTGTTTTCAGGTAGCAACAGTACAATGAAGATCCACATAACATGCAACAGTGTAGAAATGATAATCTAGGTTTTAACGTGTGAGCCTTCAATAGGTGAGTTTGGCAAGATCAACATGTTCAATCAATTGTGCTCACACGTGACTCCTGATAAGGATTTTTTGTTCAAGCTTATGAATTCAACCCACATGTATATGAGTGGGCACATGTCATTACACAGTTTGGTCCTGTCAGCCATGTCCAACAGTAGCGTAAACGTTCAACCCTCGTTAACCTCACAAATTCATTTAGCTGGAACGGAGTTTTCCGGTTATACGGAACACTAAGCATAACCTTTCTCTATGATATCGCTCAAAACTTGTTAGCGCCAGTACCCGAGATAAATTCAATGTTACCGACACATAATACTTTTTATTCGTTTCTCCTTTTCAATCACAGCTGCACATTGCTGACTGTTATTCACTACATAAGCTTAAAAATCACTATACGTTTCATTTTCATCTCAAAAATCATCAACTTCTTTCAGATAATCAATGTTTTATAACATATTTAGGATTTCAATATTAGTTCACTTTCTTTGCACTCAAGTAGCAAATTATAAATGATTAATAGATCAGTCTAAATTGAGAATGCATGATTGGACACATTTGGTACCACGTCGTCTTTTGAACACCACTTGATAAAAACCAATGAGAACATTGCATCCAAGATTATACCACCGTATAGCAGTAACTTATTTGATGGGCTAAAAGGTAGCTCCCGTGAAGTGTAAGCATATTTTAGTGTTCGTGAGTGTCCACCTAACATTTCAATGCCCACCGAATGATGGTTTATGCATCAGTCTATGCAGATATGTTCTATTGATTATTACTCGAAGTAGCTCATTAAGAAAGCTTTCGTGCTGAAACCATGCCATTTATTTCACGTGATATTCTTGGGGAATTGATCAGGAATTATTTTCCATTTATCGCAATTGTGATTGGTTGGTTTGGTGTAGAAAGTGATACGACTTGGTCATAAATATTTTCAGCATTGTGATGAAACATTTGGATGCAATCGGTAATATTTTCATTAAATATAAATACTCGTAAGTTAATATTATAAGCTAATTTCCAATTATCATCTATTTGAAGTAATGTGTTGCTCACATCCCCCGCAACACACACATTAATTTGGTCATCCATGAGCGCCCTGCGTGACTGACCAGTAATCATTATGCAATTCTGTGTTTGAACATCGTGGTTCGTTGTACGATTCATATGTAACAGTAGCATTCAAGCAAAACTTTGTTTATTATTTATTCTTTTGGTTGTACATACATTCATGTTCGTTTGATACGTGAAGCTTCACTATGGTTTGTTAAAGCATGTCATAATAAATAACTATAATATTGTAAACAAATTTCAATTGTCATTTCCGGGTAAACTTCATCCATTTATGATAGTTAAGGCACATTTTGATCACATCCCATTCTCTTGATGCAGTAAGTTAAACAGTTAATATGCTTAGAGGAACTTGATGATAGTCGAGGGAATCATTTGAATAATTTTTGGTTTTTTTAAAGTCCGTATGTGCATGAATTTCCTTTACACACATTCCCCACCTCCGGTTTCGTACTGTTCGCATTCATCAAGTAATGACAGTTCGATCGCGATCCGAATTCCTTCGTGTTTCGTATTTTATAGCTCAACATTTTCACTTCAGAATCTTCAATGTGTGTTACGGCATAGTTAAAACACATACTATCGATCAAGCCTCTGCTATTCATCGAAAGCTCATGGACATCGTATGTTTACGCGATTTAGATGTTTGATTGAACCTATTTATACAACTGGGGCTTTAAACTTCTAGTTATGTCAACCAATTCGCCAATATTTCAAGGTAAATGATGAGCATAAACCGGTTATGGGGTGCGTGTGTGTATGTGCTTAAAAAGCATAAAAATAAGAATCTTTTGTTTAAATATAAACAATTGCTTTTTGGCAAATAATTCCAATATGACCTAGAATTTGATTCGAATTTCCCCGGATCATAAAATATTTTTGAATAAACAATTCGAATAATCATTTATACAAAATGAAAAGTGTTCGTTTGCCGGTTTCGTCTAATGAGAATGATAAAAAACTGATTTACTAAAATAAATGAAATAAAGATTACGAGCAACACAAAATCTTGTTTCACAGATTTGTTTGAAATGGCCTACACTGTTTGCAAATCAATAGAATGAAGTAAATTATTGTCATCTTCGTTTGTGATCATGATACGGAAAAAATATACAGCGTCATCTGTCAGATAATTTTAGAAAATGCTAACACTTTATAATGATTTTGTTGCAAATTTTATTTTATTTAGCTACTACTTTTACTCGAAACATTTGTTAAATGTGAATAAGAAAGTGAGCAGCTGCTTAGTTGTTAATTGACTGTTTTCGTTGACATGCAGACAATGTGGGTGGGCATTTAGCATGGAAAAGACCAAAGTCATTCGTCAAAGTTTTTTATCTCCACTCATTATCAATCTATAGAACTTTCAGTCTGGACAACTCTATCAACGATCGCAATCAAATTCTTGCTAGACAACGAGATTGATAAGCAGATTGACAGAGCAGATGCAATTTTGTCCAATTGCAGCTCTTGCGTCAGTAAAAACTGCGAAATTACTATGAAGACATAAATTATTGTATACAGCGTGCGTACTAAATGTTTCATTTTATGCCATCGAAAGCTGAACCAACCTGATAAGAAAGAAATGAGAGCTGAATTATTTCCATTTTTGAATCACCCACAGGATTTTGAGCATATAGTGGATGGACAAACAAAAGCTAAAGTTATATAGTGCTCTATAAAGCTGGTCTACAGAGCATGTACACCCTACTACGACGCGCAGTTTAGGCTTACGTGGCCATGTGTACAAGATTTAAATGATCGTACTCCAAAAATATGTTCTATAGTACATTGAAATTAGAAAGTCTACCTTCGTGCTGGTCTCACATACCACACAAATACGTTTGCAAAAGAGATTTGAAAATTCTTGAAATTGACCGTACGAGCCGGAACAAATTTGGCTTTCGTGCGTGTAATTTAAGCCGCTGTGTGCAAGGATCTCTGATATTGCCCTCGACCACCGAACTTACATCAGACCAATTGATGGTGATCGTCCTGCTTAATTATGAGTGTTGTGAAAGATATTGTTCTTTCCCAATTCGAGTGTTTTATCATTTAAAACGTTTCTGACCATTTTCTTGTAATATCAATTTTTGGTCCACATCAAACGAAGGAGGTCAACTAGAGTAAATTGAGCATGGTTTAACATTAGAATATTCAAAATTGTTAATATAACTTTGTTAGTTGTTTGTAAACAACGTGGAACTATACAGGGATTGTAATGAAAGTTGAAGATGGTTTAAATAGCAATATCTCTTGAAAGAAGCGAATCACCGTAACAGCTATAAATTTGAATTATAAATTTATATCAAGCCATGATTAAAATGTATGATATGATATATTCACAGTGCTTCTTCATCTGTGAATGCGAGGTAAATAAAAGCTTACCGGTTGAATATTTAATAACATCATAAATATCTCGACTTGGACTAGGCATCCTGAATCTATACCTAACAAGCGAATAAAATCTTCCCTTTACATTTTGAGCTAAAACTATTACCGAATTTTACCAATTATTATATTTTATACCATCTTTTTTGCAGTTTTCCTGTTTAATATTCACACCCATTTCTGAACTATCCTTATAAAAGGTTAAATTAATAAACTGTGACCCCCAATGAACGAGAATATCCAAGAGGATAATTTGAAACAATTTTGTATTCATTTGTTCGACTTAATATGATTATGTTAAAACATTATTCTAAACCAGGATATTAAAATCTCGTTAAATTATTGTATTGTCAATACAATTTTATTCGCGATGTGCATTCAAAGTTATCTCGGCTCAAAATCAATTGACGTAAGGCCAGTTCGCGCAATGTTGTTTTTCAAGTTTGTTCCTTTTTGCTATTTCTCTTTACTCAACTAAAATTTTAGTGAACATTATGTTAGAGTTGAAACTTCTAATGATTTCGCTAAATGTTTACTGTTGAAAAATAATCAAAATATGCGACGCTTGATGGCATCTTCGAGTACTTGATATTAATAAATGCTCACACTTTAAAACAATCCCGACGATATGTTCTAAAAAATTCACCGCAGGTTTAATTCGTTTCACTTAACTCGAAATTTAACGCAGACACACTATTTGTTTCGGGGTTATTCAAACGCACATTTTCTCACATGCTTTGCGAGATTCATAACTATGGGAATATCGAAAATGTTCATAAATATGTTCATGCAAATATTCTATTTTCTACAAGAGGGAGACAATGAATATCAACATGTATCAATCATAATTAACATGTGTGATTTTGTCTGGGGAAAATGTAGATATCCGTTAACACGTGTTATTGTCCTTGGGCTATTGTTTCAGTTTGCTTCAGAATGTAATGCTCTAAATTCAATTGCTTTCCTAAGCATTGTTTAATTTTCAACGTACAATGTTTCTCACATCCCCCGCAATTACACACCACAACCGGTTTCTGTCTGTTTTTGAATTTTATTTAGATTGAAACAAACAAATTGCTGAGTGAAAATATTTAACTCGTTAAATGAACCAGGAACGTTGACGTAAATACAAACTATTTATTGCGTGTATTGTCTCGCTCGATAAATATCCATTAATAAAATATAATAGTGCAAACATTAATTGAAATTTATGATGGAATTACCTTAAAGGTGGATGCGTTGGCCAATTTTGAAAATAAAATTTGATTAATGTCCATTCTCAACCGAGGGAAAATATTGGGTTTTTCAGGCATGTGAAAAAGTTGTTCTGCTTGTAAGTTTTAAGGATGTCATCAAATTTTAAAATAAAAAAATCGGATCCCAATTTTTTACTCCATTATTGACTACCTGTTTTATTCGGTCGTTTACACGAGTGAGGACAAAAAACTGGTATGTTTAGTGATTGCGGAAAGCTTCATTGAATTTTAATTAAAATTTGTTCCATAACTCTGTTAAAATTTATTCGTGTTTTATTAAAGGATTTGAGCACTTGATAGTAATTTACTTTTAATCACAATACTTCATTGTACGTAACCATTAAAATCGCATTTCGATAAAGATCGGTCGAGATTTTACTAAAGTACTTAGGATCATGTAAATATACATATTGCATACTTTTCGAAGATACTGCACCAAGCACTCCTCGATAAACTTCGAACAATTTCAACAGTATTGAGCGATTGGCCAGGATTCACTATGTGATTCTGTATTTGAACATCGTGATTTTTGTATAACACTATACAACACTGACATACAAGTTTAACTTAGTTTACCGCTTTTCCACTAATTCAAGGCTCACTAAAACCTAATCTTACACTGTCCACCTGATGACGGCAAACCTCAATACACCATCAGTGGTGTGTAAGGGATGAGATGTGAGCACCACAATACATTAGGATTGAAAGTGGTACTATGGTCATATTCTAATAGTGGTCTGTTAAAACGATTGCAGCTTAGTGTTTAGATATTTATGAGAGGTTTTATGCAAGAAGATTGTGTGTTAGAATTCAGTTGTATAATATTATAATCTGATTCAGAGAAATTTTCAATACAAGCAAACGAGATTATGCTCTTGTGTATTTCCATTGAACAAGTGATAAATTTCGAACTTTATGTATCACATTTCATGTAAGAAGTGCGAATTCTATCTCTATTGTCGGAATCAGTTTCCATCATCTCATATTTTAACGAAGGTCATGGTTGTGAAAACAAGCGTTTTCGACGAATGACGAATATAGCTCAAAAGTGCTAATCTGACTGACCTATTCGCTCTCTTTGATTCTTTGACATCCTCATTCAAATTTCAAAATGACGCAATCAGGAGTTAGGTCATATTGTACAAAATCAGATTCCGGTCGCATTAAGCAATACACGTTCTATTTCATCTAAACATCTTCGGACATGCCATTTTTGGATAAAGTTGGTACGACCGAAAATGTGCCCAAACACATTTAGAATGGGGTTGAGCCCATGACAATAAACGAAAATGTGTATTTGCCGGTATTTTCATTACACACACCAGGTAGATAGAGTAATTCAAGATCGAAATGCCTTGAAGAAGTGACAGAATGGTGAACAAATTGTTTATGGTCCGTTTTAAACCCATTCTACATGTGTTTGGACACATGATGTTGGTTATAGCGAAACCGTATCCAACGTGACATACAAATACAACCAAATTTCGATAATTAACGTTTAAAAACATCTTACCAATTTAGAAAAGCAGCATAGAGAGGTTTGAGTGGAAGTTTTTCAACTGAAATTCTTCGAAAGATTTCAATATTCAGATTGTCATAAATTAGTATATGCTCAATTAAGCTAAGTCTATATTGGCCTCGACGAATATAAATATCGTTATATACTTGAAGCCAGTGTTATGATTCGAAATGTGTTTGCACAGAGAGTTAGATTGTGTAATCTGAATTCGAAATACGTCGATTAGAACGTGGTTTGAATGGTAATAACCGCAGATGATTTGTAAACTTTTCATTTTTTAACTCAGCTAAGAATAAATCAAACATTTCGAAAAGGTCAGCTGTTTCGTTTTATTATTTTACACAATTCGGCCTTTTTATTGATCACGAACGGTGTATTTTCAAAACTGCATTGACAAGTTCCGCAAAGGTTATCAGCTTTAATTGAGGCAAACTTAGCTTTGATGTTGAAAAAAACCGGAAAATTTCATAGTTTTATCGATTGTCAAACAGTGATCTCCGTGAAACAATTATGACGGAAATCGTTCCAACTTTTGAACAGCGGGATTTTTTAAACTTATTCACGAAACAAAATGCATTCGGGTTTTCTTTCAGTAACCTTTTACAAAGAAATAACATTCGTAAGTAAATATGAAGAAACTGCTTTAAATTTGGTAAAGTTTAAACTGCAGTGCTAATTCATTTGACAATAGGTAGTTTTGACCGAATATATCATCTATATCGTTGTTAATTTTCGATTTAAATTGTATTTGAGTAATGATTGTTGTAAACAAAAACACATTGAGTTTGTCTTAAATTTCACATTATAATTTATATCGTTAAAACTATGATTGTTTTCAGTGAACTTAGTAGACCAAAAGCTATAATGTATCACTGGTGAGGGATTCTATTTCATCAGGTTTGAGTTCTTATGAAAGATTTTTTTCTACAACATGTGGTCGACTACTTTTGTTCGGTGTATAAATAATATAAATTACTCCCTAGCATAACGCACTAAAAAGCTACGTGTTGATGGTGCGTTATCAAAACCAATCGCAGCAAATAGCGGAGTTGCACAAGGTTCAGTCATTGGTTCGATCCTCTTTCTGGTTTACGTTTACAAAATTCCGAAACTTGTTCGATATAATATTTCGTTATTTGCAGATGATATAAAGATTTGGCTTTGGATCCATAGTGCAGAAGACTGTATGCTATTACAAAAATAGTTATAAACTTCAAAACTGGTCGTTGGAGAACAACGTCCCATTTTACTTCAACAAATGCAGGCTTTTGAATATGGGGAATCAAGTAGAGTTCCCATGCCATGTTAGTTCACATGACGTTAGAAATGCAATGTAGAAAAAGATTTGGGTGTCTGGATATGATTAGGTTTGATAACCTTTCTTCAAAGTGACACTGCCGTTACAAAGGCAATACGAGTATTCATTCTACTCATACGGGCATTTGGAACATTTTCTTCCAGGATATTCCCACGAATCATGAATACACACCTGAAACCAGTCGTGTGCGGTCACGATCTCCGTGGTTCAAGAAGGATTTAGAACCCTTTGCAGCAAATTTATCACCGCTCAGCATCCGAAACAAGGCTTATGAAAAGGGATAGCTTGCCTGAATCTGTTCGACTTTCCCTATGGATAAATTAGAGAAGGTCTTATCTTATTTTACAAAATATTCCAGATCCCAACCTATTCCTTACAAAGCCTATTCGCGTGAAGGGATACGAGGAATTATCTGACCCATGAATATAAGCTGGTGGTACAGTATTCCCGCCTAACTTGCAAAAGTTATTTTTATTCTCTCCGTCTCTGTTATACTTGAAGAAGTTTAACTTTTATGTTGATCTATCCATTAACATGGATGACTTTAAAAACAAAATTAGACGAGTGTTTTTAAATAAATTTATTCGTTTAGTGACTGCTTATATACTGTTTAACCTGATTGCCTATCTTGTTTTATACACCTAAATTTCAATTTTTACCATCTCATGGTTAATGTTAAGCTTGTTGCTGTTCATACAATTAAAAACCTTGAATTACCTTGAATTACCTTGATTTTGGAATGTAGCCGGGCCTTTGAATCGGCTATACTAAAAATTGAATTTTTCCATGAATTTTTATTCTGTAAGTCAACATGTAACACTTTTCAAAACATTTTAACCAATTATCAATGTAAAGGAACTATGTTTCATGCTCCGCTTGCTTTAAATACCGCGCATTTTTAAAAAAAAATGGGGAATTGGCTGTCCCAGTCAAAAAACGCTAAAAATCGAAGGAGGATTTTAAAAATTGTGCGCCTTAGA
The DNA here is from genome assembly GCA_013407085.1 of Atriophallophorus winterbourni. Taxonomy (NCBI): domain Eukaryota; kingdom Metazoa; phylum Platyhelminthes; class Trematoda; order Plagiorchiida; family Microphallidae; genus Atriophallophorus; species Atriophallophorus winterbourni. Next base: position 15,744 of record JACCGJ010010030.1, read on the forward strand.
TTTCGTCAACCTTAATCACAAAATCCGATGCCGCTGTAGATGAACCTGAAGCTTCTTCGATTTGAATATGAATGGCAATTAAAAATCTTCCTAATAAACTTTACTGCTTGATTCACATTTGCTATTCGTATTGAACAAGTTTGTGGTTAAAATCATTTGGTTCACAGAAAATCCCTTCAAACGATAGAAGCTTTCTTCGTTATCTTTTTCTTCTTCCAAGAATTACCCACACTTCATCAACTGAAATTTGGTTACGAAGTTTTTCTGTAGGTTTTATTCTGTATTCTTTTTAATCATTGGATGCAGCCACAATGTAATGGAGGTATGAGATAAGCGTTCGTCTCTCCTTAGGATGACTGCCTTCATGGAGTTATGAGCTGAAAATTTTCGAAGGAAAATTTTTTGAAGTACCAGCCAGGCTTGTTCACTCTTTTCCAGTCAGTAGAAGCATTTCCATGGGTCACACAAGCGTGCAGGCTAGGAGCTGAACATTGTTGTCAGAGGTTACATATGACAAGCGCAAACATTTTTGGAATTGATAGATTATTCATAAAACTGGTTTTCCCATGAAAGATTTTAAACCAAAACAACCAAAGTACCTCATTTTATTAATTTTGAAACTTTCAATGGATTAATTATTTATAATTTTAGCTATTCCATCCAACATCCTTTTGAATATTTTCATACGAACATCAAAATAACTTTAACTTCGCATTACAATCCATGGATGCGATAAATAAGAAATGATTATGATCGATATTGGACATCAAACAAAACTTATTACCGTTTCATATCTCTCAAAGAATTTCGGTCGATAACCGTTTTAGCCATGAAATTTAGACATCATTAACCAATCGTTACTGGATTCATCAGTCTGGTCTAAAAGTTTGATTGCTCAAATGTTTCTGTCAAGTAGTCACGAGAAACCGTGTAGATGACTAGAAACGCAACCCCATGTTCCAATTGGTGATTAGTTGAGACCAATTTTGATAGCATCGAACACTTGTACATGAAAAAGCTTTTATTGTTGCACTAATTTTATGAAATGTTTGAACAGCTGTGAAACGGTTGCAATATTCTGCAGAAAGTTTTTCAAGAACGAAAAATCAGTGGTTTCATTAATATCATACGTATTTCGAATCATCTGATGAGATATTTTCGAAAACACATCTTTTCCTCAATTCTTAAAAAATACTCCGGCGCAGGCACAAAGTGTTGTGTCGAAAAACCGATGTTGACTGATGCGACGCTGGTTAGAACTTAGTTACAAATTTATGATCTCAGTTAGTTTAACCACAGTCTATTTCATTGTTAGTCGATCTATCCTAATGTTATTTGAATTGCCATATTAGATCTCTGCGTCACGCTCACGAAGCAGAAGTATTTTGTATATTTGTATATGTCCTCATTTGTTATATTTGTCAGCAAATCCTTTTCATTGATGTTTCAATATACAAATACGATCTATAGCATAGAGTCAGATTGAGCTTCGAATATCAGGTCACAAAAATGCGTATTTGATAAACCGCAACCATCACTAAACCTGTCGTGCGATTTCTTTCTGCTACTCTTGCGTCATACACTAGTCACAGTGTGGTGTTGATCACAATCCCTGCAATCACACACCATAACATATTTCTGGCTGTTTTTACGACTCTAAGAACGATGGCTTCAAAGTTCAACTTTGTTTGTCACGTACAACTCAGTAATCGATCTGTACTTCTCAGAGTAATAAATATATACTACGAAGCAGGACTTAAAAATGGATGAAACAAATGGCAATAGCAAGGAAGATTCACAAGTCTACAAACACAGTTGATTCTTGGGCACAATTTGCACGACTGCGGAACAAAGTTATCAGCTCAATTCGAGATGATAAACAAGCTTTTCAATCGCAATTGATTTCTCAGATGTTACCGAATCGGAAGCTCATATATTGACTCGAAAACGATAGAACGAATATTAAACCAGGAGACTTTGCCGTAAATACTTCGTCCGGCTTCACTGAATTCATTAAACATACCGCTGACCTGTTAGCAGACTTTTATGCTGGAAATTTTGTGCCAAAATTCACGGAGCCTTACCAGGAACCAATCGTTCGATTTGACCGACCGACCTTGAGTGAAGGGTTGATTACTCCGATGGTGGTAGCGCGCACTTGCGAAGAGTAAACGTAAAGAAATCCCAAGAACCAGACGAGATAACTCCAAAGCTGCTCAAAACCTGCCATGTGCAGCTTTCTGAACCTCTATTCTGCATGTTTAATAATTTGCTCCAAGTTGGTTTGGTCCCAAAAGACTGGAAACTTGGACAAATAATACCCATTTACAAAGGTGGTTGCCGTTCTGAATTTAAACATTACAGGCTGGTGACATTGCTGTGTCAGGTATCCAAAGATTATGAGCGAATAATAAGCACAGAAATAGTGCGACATCTGGAAACGAACCAACTTTAGATAGTTGCTCAACATGGATTGCGCAGAAATCCTTCTTGTATAACAAATTTGCTGACAAGCTTAGAAGATTGTATGTAGGTTGTAGATGCGGGTGGCTGTATTCATGCGTGCTACCTGGAAATTTCTAAAGCTCTTAACAGAGTTGATCATAATTTACTCTTGAACAATCTACATAAACACGTTATTGTTCGAAGACTATATGAATTGATACGTGATTACCTCAGCAACAGACAGCAACAGAATTCGTGTGGACTGCCGTTTATCGAAGAAAATCGATGTCACTAGCTATGTTTCACAAGGATCAGTGTTGGACCAATACTGTTCTTAATCTTTATGAACAATTTGCCAATATCAAATGATAGTTAGATGGTTCTGTTTCCTGACTATATAAAAGTATGCAAGCGAATCCTCTATGCTGATGATTGTATTTTGCTACAAAAAGATTCGAATGCTCTCGGAAAATAAACTGCCATTGAATATGCGAAATTCCAAGATAATTCAGATCGATCGTGACCTTGGCTTTTTCTATCCATAAAAGCTCGTCAACAAAATCCTGGCTTACACCGCGGAAGAAAAGGACCTGGGTGTCCGGATTTGCGGTAGTTTGAAAAACGGTCTACAATGCGAAGCCGTGTACAAAACCGTGTCTTGGGTACTCTGCATGTTACGGTGGATATTTGAACGTTTTTCTCTGAGGTGCTTTCCTCTCATGACAAACACATAAATACACCCGGTTTTAGAATATTCTGCACAAGCCTGAACATTTTACTTCAGATACATTTTACTTCTACATCAGAGAGCCTAACTATTAATAAACAATCTTCACCCTAGTGATTTTGATTTTATTTACACATATATATACATTTGTACCTATAGTTCAAATCTATGGTTATTGTGAAGTTAATAGATTTTTCGAACATAAATCTTGAATCTTGAATCATGAATATTTCTTTAACTAGAAATCAACCTTGGTCTGTACTTGAAGAATTGCAAACAGTTGTTGAAACTGAATTGCAGTGATTGTGAAAATTAGCGTAATCTCACGGGAAGCTACATTTCAAGTTGAAAATAAGGATTTTTCGTCGAATTTAAAAAATGGATTTAGCACAGAAGTCAGAAATATTTTCAGTTGTCAGTTTACGGATACGCATGACTAATGAATGTCAACAACCGGGAAACCGGCTGTGTACATCCATCCTACGTTACAAAGATCTTACACTACTTATTTATAGATTATAACTTCAACTGGAAATAAAACGTCTTCCTGTTTATCGTAATTATTTATCAATTAAATTTAACTTTTAATTGGTTCAACATATTTTCGTTTGGAAAAACCATTACGAAAATTGCAATACATTGGGCTATGATTTTCTCATTTGTGTTTCATTTGAATCAAATCTTGAGACGCTTATGATTAACATATGTATTTCTTAACAACAGTTGTAAGCACCAGCATATATTGATTTAAATTTTATGTAACCGATGTCTCCGGGGGTTTGCTACGTTTTAAATTTATGTTGGTAGTAACACAAGTTGCAACACATAATCGTAGGTTAAAATTACTATTTTTCTCATGTATTTTTCGTCAATCAGATTAACTATTTTACTTTTGAGTATCTTTCTTTCATTGTAGCCTCGGAACAACGACATAAAATTACCTTTCGTCATATATTGATATAGGGTTGAATTCAACCTTCAATAGTCGTGTTCCATCATACTTAAGACATACATAAACCTCTATACCTGATTAAAGACACAACTTTAGTATGTCCAGGGGATTCGCAACGAATTTTACTAAATTCGTTCTAACACTGCATTTTTGATTTTAAGGTGTATTCTTGAAAATGAAGTAGTGGAGGATATTTGCTTCAATAGTTTCAGCAAATATCCAGCAATTACAATACTTTCGCCACACAATTTAAAAAAAGACGAACGGGTCATGACATCGGGTTATAATTCATAAACTGCACGATTGTTCTTGTCATTTATTTTGACAAGTATACTATATGATCCCGTTTATAAAAAATATTTTAACCCAAATTTTTAGGCCAAACGTTTAATGTAAATTTCAGAATCACGTAATTCTTCCAAACAGTGCACGTCCAAAATTGACCTCCTTTTATTAGAAATCATAATGATTTCGGCAAACAGATGACGCGTAAATTTTACGAAAAATCAGATAAAAGCGTGTGGAAAAATTTAATTTAGGCACGGCCGAGGCGCCGCAAAAATTGATATCTATAGATTTGCGAGTTTCGTTATACGTCATTCAATTGGCTGAAGGTAGACAGAGTTTCACTAAAAAAAATACATCATTAATTATTGACAGCTTTTCAGAAAATAACCACAAGAGTGGTCTTTTGTCGCGTGTTGCAACTTTTTTGCCCCATTATTGTTTGCGTGCCCGGTTGTGAATGCAATTATTTCCGCTTAAAACAGAGTTATCAATAACTCTAATTGGTAATATATTTCATGTAATAAATGTTTATCTTCCACTCGTATAAACACAAAAATAAGAAATTTAGTAATTTGTCATTGTATTGAAGAAATGTACTACCAAGAATAATAGTTTTATTGATGATAATGCTTTCCATTTTATGAGCAGTTGTCCTAGTTGGTGAATGTCTGTAACATCGCAGAATATGATCTAAATTGATTTTAAAAGAATGTCACGTTTGTGTTGAATAAGTAAAGTTTTACTTACTTAGAATCAGAGTAAGTGCTGAAATGTAAATACGAAACGCTTAGTAAGTTTATGTATAAGGAGTAAAATACAAACGAGTAATAATCATGACGATGGCTTAATTTGGGATGAAATGTATGAAATATATTCCATATATTTTTAACTCTAAATTTATTTTATGTTAAACTAAAAACAACTGCACTAATGTTTAGTAAACTTAACAAAAACGTCTTAGGTAAATCAAAAATTCACTCCTGTTTGTACACAAGTTTTGGTTGCGAAAAATGCTGCTAAATAGATCGCGATACGTCTATATATCATTCGAAAATGAGTGAAATAATCGTGTTTTTATCGAGCCTGTGAATCTTTAAAATTTTAGCTTATCCGGTGTGTGTGTGTGTATGATGGAAATGCACGCAAATGATCTTTTTTGTTCAGGTTATCTGATTATTGTATACCACTTATCCACTGTTTCAACGCTCACTGAAACCAATCTTACTGTCTCCAACTGTTGACGGCAAACAGCTAGAAACCGGTAGTGTTGTGTAAGTGAGGGGATGTAAGCAACACATTGCTTTGGTTTTTTCAATAATGTTAGTTTGTATTCATACATTCACGTAGCTAGTTTACGCGTTGTTCAATGTGTCCTATTGCAAATGAATTGTCCTTATTTGTTCAGGGCGATAATGCAAATGACCCGAAACTATTGCTGGAATAATTAGGTTTATTACTAATGACTGACTAAATAATATTTCAAATATAATTTTTCACAGTTGCTTAGACGGAATGTGCTCTTATTTTCAGTAGAAACACTATTGTTGTTTTCATGGTACAAATATGGTTTGAAATTCTCGTCAGTAGCAATTTGTGTTACCAATCGTGATTTATAACAAAAGCTTCGCCAAAATAGCATGAAATGTGAACAATGAGCTTAATTATATCTCTCAGATCAAGTAATTCTTCTTAGCGCGTTCTATTAATTCGAAACTTAAAGCTGATGTGCATAGTCAAAAGGTCTTGTGAAATCAGCATATCATCCGCTTCATCCGTTTACTAGAAACAAAGCTTAGTGAAATTACCCGATTATTATAAACAGTTCATCTCATCATCGCTTTGCTTAAGACCTACGGTGCTTCTTCGCATAGCAAATAATTGAAACAATGTGAGGAAGATATTCAAACTTACTTGAAGTGTGTCAACGGACTGACAGGTTGGATTTCGCTACCCACGAATGAGCAGTCGTCTAGTACTTCTGTGCCGTGCGGCTAACACCGTGCTAATTTGATTAGCCACCGTTAGTAAGATGCATGCTGAAGCACACTGGTATCTCACTACAATTTCCATTTCGAATATCCTTTATCATATCTGTCTAGGCCTGTGCAATCGCACAGTATCTCAGCCCGCGTGCAGTCTGTGACTGTGCGGTAGTTTGCATGGATCAGGCTTTATTTTCATTCATTCATTTTTCATTTGTACGAGATGTTTCTTTGTATATATTCATCAACCAATTCATCAAGCAGGAGATATGGCTCATATTTTTTTCTCTGGCGTTTGTCTTGTAGTGATTATGGATTACTTAATCAGCCTCGCGTGTTGTCAAGTGTAATGGCAAGAAAAGCACAGTCGTTAGAGTCGCCGTCATACTGATTTTTATTTCACACACGATAGGATCCATGTTTCAATCATCATTTGAATTCCGAAACTTCCTAATCCACCTCCGCTATTTTTTCTAGTAACTGTTTTGCCACGGTAGTTACGCATCATTGCCTGTTACAATTACAACGCTGCTTTAATTGGTCGCGATGCCGTACTAAGTCTTCATTAGGATTCGAAACCACGACGGGATAATGTACTACACTCGTCATGGATTTCTATTTTTATTCTTATATTTGCCTTAACGTGCGAAACCTGACAGTATCAGTATAAAGTGCTTGCGAGTAGTGGTGAGATTGGCTGCGCAATAGCGTAGTTTCGTAAAACCCTGCTGAGCAGATTTTAACTATTTGTTAAAATAAAAACTCTTCCAACTGATTTTTCCCTCAATCGTTCCAAAGTTTTCCAAACTACCAAAGTGATAATAACTGGCTGTTGGTTTACCGGCCGCCTTGTGTTTCCACAATGTTAATATAAAGGTTCTCATCAAGTGAGCCGAGTTTAATTTCATATGCACCGGAATTGGTGATGGTCTTTTCACCATCCTCTAAAACGTACGGTCAATGGGCCTTTGCAGATCCAGCATACAACCATTGTTCTATGCTACAATAATTAACGGATTGTGTGATCACCTTCGTGCACCAACTCTTTCGACCTGGATGGCAAATGCTGTAATCAAATTACTTCATCATGCAACTATTCCGAGGGTCTAACCGTGACAGATCTAAATCGTAGTGATGGCCTTCTAATAAAATGCGAAATGTAATTTAACAATTTAACAACGAGTGGTTTGTAATATTTCGTATGATGCATGAAGGTGAATTCTGCGTCCGGACGCCCGTAGATTTCTCTGCATTTCATCACTGTATCTGCGTTTGTTCTTTTATGGAATTATTTAGACCCTAGTTTAAGTGTTCAGCTGTCCGTGAACGTTTGTTGTTCTCAGTTCATCTTGCGTTCATTGCGTGAACCTCGCATTTCCCGTTTTGAAAACAGCATTTCTTACATATGTTTGCATCAGTGTTAACCCACGTGTTCTATGTTATCTGTTCTCCGCATTGTTGCCCTGTTCATCGACCAACCAATGGAGTGGTATAGATTGAATCAAGTAGACTCGCTTGGAAGATCATGAATACTGCAAGCAACTTGCCGAAGAATCATCCTTGTGTGTATCAAGCACTAACTCGGATGTGCAATCCCTCTATACTTCTGCACCGTGCTGCCGACACTATGCTAAATTGATTCGCCACCAGTAGTGAGCTGCACCCGGGAACACGCTAGAGTCTCACTGCCGTTTTTATTGTACTCATATATGTCTAGGCCTTGGCAACTTGATAATATCTTAGCTCACGTGCGATCCGAGCCTATGCGGCACTTTGCTTGGATCAGGCTTGCGATTTCATACATTTTCCTTCGTGTTCTTCCAACCACCGAGGTTCACATCCAAAATTATCAAGCTTTTGCCATCAACATTCGAACTGTTTGATGCCAATCTAATTAGTTCCTGGTATCCGTAGCATATGGATTTGTTGTTCATATCTATACAACTATCGTGTTGTTTTTATTGCTATTGCAACCTATGTTCAAATCTCGCAAGATTATACTTACCTATTTCATATGAACATTTGCATCTCGACAGCATCATTGCACGTTGCATATTACTTGGTTGTGTACGTCGCTTTGGACGTTTCTTAGTTTTGTCATACCACTTGTCCATCTTGATGCAATTTTTCTTGGTTGCTTTCGAATACGTCGTTTTTAATTAGGTTACTCCATGCCCGATATTCTAGGCATTTTTGGTAAACATTTTTCAGATTTAAACACAATCAGATTATAATGCTGCAGTTTTGCAAGGTGTAAACTACTTTTTGCCGCGTCGATTTCGGCTACAGTGATTATTTCTGATGACTGCTAACAGCCGCAACTTACTCTAGATTCAAGATTCAAGATTCAAGATTTATGGTTAAAAAAGCAAATTGCTGTACAGTACCATAGGATATACGTATAAAAAAATTAAAAAAATCGTTACTTGTATGATCATATCCGTGTTCTTCATAGGTGGATAAAAAATAATCCTCAATGGCAACACAGGCTGAGGGAATAGAATCTTTGGATGGACGGTAGTCCCGTGCGTTAAAAAATATGGACATCAATAGGTAGGGGCCAACGCTGTAGTTCTCAACATAATGTTTCGTAATCTTTGTTTAAAGATGTGCTTGTTCGCTGAGGTAACAATATCTGTCGGCAAGCTATTCCACAAGAGGCATACACGAACAGCGAAGAAGTGACGAAGACAATGCAATCGTGAGTGTGGGATTGGAAGGGTCAAAGGGTGGCTGCGTGTGGGGACAACCGAACCAAACTTAAAGAGGTGTTTGAGAGGGTGGGATTTCACGTAGATGATTCGATATGTCAGAGTGAGTTCGTGTAGGATACGCCTGCGCTCGAGGGTGCACAGTCCAATTCTGGTCAGTCGCTGCTCAAAGGGTAAATTATTTAATCCGGTAACAATTTTCGTTGCCTTGTGATAAATTCGTTCAAGGAGCGAGATGTTTTTTTCCATCCATGGCGTCCAAGCTTGTACAGCGTAGTCAACGACAGAATGTATGTAAGTGTTTAGTAATTTCGCGAGTGAGTGTGGTGGGAAACGTCTGAAAATGCGTTTCAGTAAACCTAGCAAGATGCACTCACGCTTGTAGACGGCTTCACACTGTAGACTGTTCTTCAAAGAGCCAGACACCAAGATTCCGAGATCTTTTTGTGATGTACTCCATTCAAGCGGGTGGCTGCCAAGTGTGTAGGTAAAGGGAAAGGGTTTTCCGACTTGCAACATTTTGCAATTGCGGAAATTAAATAGCAGTTTGTTTTGGATTGACCACTGGTGCAGTTAATTCAAATCTGCTCGCAGAACTTTACAGTCCTCGATAGAGTTGACCTTCGTCCAGATTTTTACATCATCTGCGAATAAAACAAGCTTGCATGCTAGTAATTTCGGTAGATCGTTTATAAATATGAGAAACATTATCGGACCGAGAACCAAACCCTGAGGGACTACGCTTGTGGCTTCAATTGTTCGAGAAGTTTCACCATCTATTCTGACTTTTACTTTGCGTCCAGACAGGTAACTTGTGAACCATGTTAGTAGGTTTCCGAAGACGCCAACATTCTGCAGCTTCTGAAGCAGTGAGGAGTGATTCACTCTGTCGAATGCTTTAGATATATCTAAGTAACCGGCATGGACGGAACCCACTTTGTCTAGTGCTTGCGTCCAGTCATTTAGAGTGGTGAGCAAGTTAGACAGGCATGAATATGTTTTCCTATATCCGTGTTGTGTGAAAGTTATTAGCTGATGGTTCTCGAGATGTTCAACAAGTCGTTCACACACCAGGCGTTCTTAAATTTTAGAAACCGCCGAAAGAAGCGTCACGGGGCGTTAATTCGCCGGATGAGAACGACTGCCCCCTTTGTAGATTTGTGTGATAACACCGGTTTTCCATTGAGTTGGTACGGTTCCCGTACTAAATGAGTGCCTGAATAGACCACGTAGTTGGCCACAAAGCTCCAGCTCGCATGACTTTAGAACAGCGGGTGTTATTCCATCCTCTCCTGGGGATTTGCAAACGTTTAGCCCGCGTAAATGCTTTCGCACAACCGTTGGATTTACCTCGACGTTGCTAAGGAATTCGACTTGTAGTAGGTGCGGCAAAGACGTCAGCGTTGACACGTTCTTTGGACAAAATACTTGCGCATAAAATAATATTAGGGCATCAGCTGTATCCTTGACATTATCAGTCAGTCCGTTCTCTGTCTGGATAGGAAATACACCCGGCTTAACCTTGGTCGCGGTGTTTACGATGGTGTACAGCAACTTAGGATGTCGTTCCATCTGGTCGATCAGCTTCCAATGGTGATATTGCTTGTCTTCTCGAATTAGGGACGTCACCTTGTTACGAAAACTACGAAAGTGTTCCCAGGATGCGTCTGTTCGTATTATTTTGTGTGCAGCCCATGCGGAATTTCGCATGGCTATCCACTTCCGAGTGCGGCTTCGAAGTTTGAAGCAAAATGTGAGATGCGTGAGATGGAAATGAATGCGAATGTGAATTTTTTTAAACCTAATATATTTTGTGATCAGCAGAAATATGACATGTTTAGAATTATTTTAAGAAATATACATAATTAATAAAATGTTGATTCAAACATTGGCCGAATATCTATGAATCGCAAACTGATGTTGCATTCAGATTCATGGTTCGAACACCATTACCATTAGCATACGAAAAATTCGCTTTTCTGGCTGTAAACTATTTCCTATTTAAAGACGGTCTAAATTGACTTTTAATTCTTAGTTTACCTTTTAACATGATCGTGTACATCAATTAAGTATAATCACGTCAAACAATTTGAGAACATCGAGTTCGCGTAGTCTTAGCTTCACGTTGAAAATAGATTTCTCATTAAGATATTTCGGAACTATTTTGTAACATTGTTAAACTTGACGTGATTGTTTCTTTCTCATTAACCTTATCGGGATTTCATCGAACGTCAAAGTGAATCAATTACTTGTTCAAAATACATTAAGTCATCCGCCCAAAATGTCTGTCAAATTCGATTGATTTGTTGTATGTTATCATGCTTGATGGAGAGTTGCTCTCAGCCAATTAATGTCACTTAGATCTACTGCGCTTGACCTTGAAAATGTGAGGTTGATGTATATTTTATAGCGGATATTATCAATTAAATCCATATTATCCCAAAGTCGAAATGTAAAATATTTTGCAACAAAGTATCCTAACTATATTTTTAAGATGTTTATTGATAATTACAATATATGGGACGAACTCAATATATATTTCCAAATAAAACTCAATAAAATAATTCTCTACATGATTAGATTGATTGAATAATAAACATATAAATTTTCTCGAAAAGTATGCTGCTTACTCCATGTATCAATCTGACAGCTGCGCTTAAGCTGATAAGCTAAATGATATAAATTGTTTTTAAAGTGTGCATATTGCTGAAAATATCGTTGTCTAATCTGTTATTTGTGTTTTTATTTACCATAGAATATTTTTGAATAAATATTTTCATTATCTCTTATTTATATTCGAGTGTGAACCATGAGTGTGAAACAACAATTCAACTCATGAAATTTCGCATGTTTTCGAGAGAAGGTTTCCTATTCTTCCTCGAATAGTTACACAGGGTATTAGGCTCCAGTATAAGGATGGTGACTCAGAAAATAAAAAAATGCTGGCACGCACTTGTTATCTCGATGTAAACTATTTTGAAAAAACTAATCAGAAATCTTACTATCATTTGCGGACGTTGATGTCATTTTCAATTTAATGAATCGGAAAGCTCTGGTAAATAACGAGACAATATTTTGTAGATTGTGTCTAATTAATGGTTGATAATATTCCGAATATGGTGGTGCTGATTATACGGGCAATATATCGGTATCCAGGACACGGGTCTCATTCATTTTTAACAGAAACCATATAAACTTCATTTAAATGAAATTTATGTGAAACGTAATTTATTGTGGCTTGAAAATAAAATGTCGAGTTTCTGATCTTGGTAACCTTACAATATCCGTTGACATTTCTTTTATCGTTTGCAGATGCGACTAAATGATTGACTCTACAATGACAAACACGACACATCAACCAGAAAGCGAGATAACAATTGAGCCTATCTCACGTGACCCCAATTATGAGGACTACGTCGTGGCGTTCGGGTACGTCTACGTTCAGACAGCGATTTGCGCGATCGGATTGATTTTGAACCTGATCAACTTCAGCGTGTTTTCACGGCCAAATTTCTCTGCTCCTGCGTATATACTCATGACGTTCCTTTCTTTGGTGGATGCCACGACGTTGGGTTTGCGGATACCACAAGGATATATTTTGTGAGTAAATGCATTTCGTCTTTAAAAAACACTTACATATTGAAGTTCGGTCGTAAAATGTTAAAAGTAAATCTGCAATTTAATAAAAGTTATTAGGATAAAATTAAAAGAAACTATAAATTCAACCTACTTGGTGATTGACGACATAATTCAAGTATTCAACTTTGTGTGACCATTTCAATAAAATAAGTTTAATTCACAGACAATTTGTAGAATATTTGGAGGGAATTTGTAAGATTCAAACAAACATTTCGTTATTTATTAGATTATTTGACAAGGGTCCTTACTTCTCAATCGAACTCGCAAACACAACGAATTTAAAAATTTAAAAAAAATCATTTTTTTACTATTCTCGATCAATGAATGGCAGAATGCTAACACTCGGCAGTTTATTATAAGAGCTAAAGATCTGTAAACATCATTATATAATTTATATCTTCGTCTACCTTAGAGAACTTGGGGTTGGCCAAGAAATTGCCATTTAAACCTGAACACTGTTCGTTCAGCCACTCTTGGTCTGATAAAGCATCTGTGTTCTTCTTCTACTTCTTCTGCTCTAACAGATTTATTGCAATGTTTTCTTTTTTGCTTTCTTTTCATGATTATGGATCCCGATCGGTCTCGAATATTTTCAAATACTTTATAAAATTCCATTATTCAAAACGTTTAAATTTCATTCTGTATCGATAACAATTTGTAACAAGAATAATGTAAATTTATACATTTAACGTATAAGTTAGAATTTTCCTTAGAAATGCAGCTGCTCTATTGTTTCAAACAAAACAGATTTTCTTATATCTACAATAAACAATAAAATATTCCCAGTGTGCCTGGCTTTGCAGAAATGCTGCAGAAGAGGTAAACTTTTCTCCGTCGTTGGGAAACAAAATAAAATTGTGAATTTTTGTATATAAAAGCATTTTATTATTAAGGTAAATAAAATTTAGTATCGGATGTGATGTAAAACATACACCGTTTTTGCACGTCCCTATTAATTTCCTGTTGTTCTGCTAGCTAGATTTCGTGTTAATTATTATGTGATACGGAATTCCGAGGCTTATAATAGAACTGTTTTTCATATTCCACATTTGATCAAAACATGGCAACATATACATTTTAATATTTCCGTTTGCGTAAAAATTTCGATATTTTCTGGAATATCACGCAAATGGGTGAAATATCGCCACTGAAACAAATTTACCGTGTGCGGTGTTTGAGTGAAAATATTAAACCAAAGTTTGGATTTCTGATTTATCTGATCATAATAAAATTAATCAGGGATGCCAGCATTACATTGCTCCAATTGTTTCATCCATATCCCATTTTGTTCATTCGTGCTGAGTTGGAGTGATTTGTATTGACTCAACTAGCGCATGCAAATATACATTCTTTAGAAAATGTTTTATGAACATTAATTCCACGTTGAAATGAAAGATTTCATCTATTCTATAAGTAACAATTTCACGAAAAAACAAGTCTTGACGAAGTTGGTTCTGTAATTTAATATTAATGAAATTGGAAACACACTCCATGTTTTGCCATTCACTACAATAAGTATTTGCAATTCAATTTTTCGAAATTGCAATCGTACCATACAAAATCCGGTCAGAAGATCTCATTTCAAATTTGAGCCAATGTTTTCTGATTTATCGACTCCTTGGTCTACGATTTATAGCATGCTTTCTGCTTAAGAAAGATAAACTTGATTTCTCGAATCTTGGAATCAAAATTCATAAATCTTGATAACTGAATTTTGAAAGTTTCGTACACATTCGGGTGACATTTAAAGCAATATTCGAGTGTCAAATATTATCACTTACCCACAGATAAATGAAATTTATGAAGAAATTTAAATTCTAATTCCAAAATGCGCATGAAAAATTGATTTTGATCCATTTCATCTTCTGAAGAGTCAATAGGACAGTCTTTCTAAGTCTTCGGATCGAGGATTCGTGTAATCGATGATTAATGAATAAAAAAATAATATAATACAATTAATCGTATTTTGACGGAAAGTGACGCAGATTTACAATAATTTAACTTCATGAAATCAACAACATTTTCCCTGCGAATAATTTCCTTCGAATCTCCAAACAACAAAATTTATTTGACATTTGAAAATAGGTAAAATATATAAAAAAACATTCTATTTTGTTTTAAATGCCGCTTCTCACGGAGAAGCAACAAAATTTCGCGGCTGGGAATTCCAAACACATGAAAACATTTCTCCTCCAATCAATACATGAAATCGGGTTATCATGAATTAAAGAAGATCAGAGTCTCTCTTTGTAAGAAGACTTTTGAACCAATTGCATTAACGGGGTAACTTTTGTGTAAAATCACGTAGACGCAATTGTCACAATCCCTCTTTATTCGAAACAATAGGAAAAGCCCTCACCAACAGTGTGTTTCGGAAATTAATTGTATCGGAGCGAACGATATCTTTCCACAGTCTTGAAAATTTATCAACTAGAATTTTCCGAATATTCTTCTGGGGATACAAAACAAATTGCTGACTTGACTAAGGGCGTTCTTGCAGTGAACTTTATTCTTCAGCTCCAAACGTAACTATTCACCAAGGTCATTTTCCCGGTGTTGCGTGTCAAATAATATAATTATTTATAATTTGTTTTGAAAGGATTTATTGTCCCGGATCTTTAGCGCTATATCATAACTTAAATAAATCAGATATAGATATGTTAGATGCAGATGAATTCGACATTTATAGGAGCAATTATTGAAATGAACGAAGTGTCTCGACTTAGTAAATCATATTTTTGCAAATCTGGTCTCCATTAGCCCAACTGTCTGTCCCTATCTGTTTTGTGCAAGCAGCACAAAACCGGTCGTGGGTCGCGTGTGATGGAATTGCATGCAAATACGGGGTTTTTCGGAAATGATACACTCCTCATTAACTTGATAAGTTCAAACATAACATAAGTAACAGTTGTCCAATATAACTTGCCGCAAATAGTGGCGACGGTGGCTCAATAAATTAAATCAGCGGCTGATAATGAATGATAAATGCGCTCAAAGTTGACTTAATGATAAGACATGCGTCGAGGTGACGTATATTGTGTTCCAGTTAATCGATTATTCAGGATCAGTTTTCAGACCAATTATTCGATTAGTTTTTCAAAGTTTAGATGCGTATATTAATCATAGTAGTAAATTAATCATGTAGTTTCAGATACTTGTGTTCGTTGAACGGCCCGTTGTTTTCGTTGAATTCAATTTTGTTTACCATCTACCTTTGATTTAATTTTTGGGAACTATATTATAGTTTTATATTTTGATGGGAAACAGAGGTAGCCAGAGGCAGTAAAAGGTACATCCAATGTATCACACAGCAGAAATATGGCGATTACTAGATAAAAACAAAACAAGCAAAAAGGAAAGCCGTTCGTTAATATTTCTTTAGTACCTGAGGGCGCGACAGTGCATAATAGATTTTAGCATATTGCCATGGCAATGACCGCATATTGATATGTGTTTGATATGAAGTGTTTCCTTTCACTCAAGCGATTTAAGTAAAAACGCCTAACATCGTTGTGCACGAAGCACATTTTTCAGTTTGCGAAATCGATTTGCGTTCGATCAAACAATTATATGAATGAAAGGCATTCTTTTATGTTTAGGATGGAAATATTACTTAAATCGGTAAAAGTATTTGAACTTTTGTATGCGGTGATAACATATAATCTATGAGCTATTTACAAAGTTTTTTAAAGCTCACTAAACGTGCGGTGTCGCTGAGTGCATGCGTGTATGTTGCCACTCATGTTATTCGAATAAATGTATAAATAATAGTATAACATCACTTCGAAGCTTCCTTGAAGGGGAGTAGGGAGTTTCCATTTTCGCAATCGTTCCTCATATGTTAGTTTAGGGAAAACCACTTACGAGTTTGTTTTCACGATGGTATATTTATCAAGCAATAGTATATCCTTTTTACCACGGAGTCCAATATTGTGATGCATGTTCCATGGTTGGAATTAAGTAAGCTTTCATGATGGTGGACAACGTTTCAGGTGAAGAGATTCTGAAAATCCGTCGCAGCATACCTATAAGATTGGAAGCACGTTTGTTTATAACCACACAGTTCACGCTACTCCTCGGGCTGCCGCATACCAAGACTCGAAGATCCCTTTCTGTTTCGGTCCGGATCAAAATCGTCTGCTCAAAGTGATATTGGCATTAGAATGGCTTACCAATTTGCAACACTTTGCATTTGTTTTGGCAAATTGAATGGAATCTTATTCCGTACCAAGTATACATGGAGAGCATCGATATCACTTTGCAGCTGTACACAGTCCGAAGTCGTTTTTATCCGTCTCCAAAGGTCTATATCATCGTGAAAAAACACTCACCATTTTATCTTAGTAAAATATTGTGTGTAATAGCTCTTTGTCTAATGACTTTCTATTGAGTATAGAAATGTAGAGATATTGTTTGGGCCAACCATCTAAATCCTGAAGATTTAGAAATTGTTTCAAATTGATTAGCTAATTTTTATTCTTGACCTTTTGTAATTGATCAGCGTAAATGCATTATGTATTGGTATAGTAACATATCAACTTCAAACAATTATTTATTATTTGAGTAGGCTTAGAAGGCACACGCGATCCTGATCCTACTATCCGTGCCTGATGAGTGCAAACAGCATACAATCGGTCGTGTGGGTGAAAGAAATGCATGCAAATGAGCTCTTTTTTTCGCGCTCTAATGTAATTTTATAATTTATCTTTTACAGCATGCCGAAATTGATTGGACACTCAAACGACGCTGTCCTATTTGTGTACGTTTATGTGATATTCATTGAAACTCCAATGACGAACATGACAGAAAACATCAGCGCTTGGCTAACCGTCACCTTGGCTATTGAACGCTATACAACAATGAAGAATTGGCATTTAACTAAGCAGCTATTCACCGTGGAAAAAACCAAACGTGTTATCTACGGCATTTGTATTTCCGCTATCCTATTCAACACACCATACTTTGCGCTACAAACCATATCAATTCGACGTGTGCGTAAGACGTTGGAATTACACAGCTCTATGACTCCATTTTCTCAGTCAATTTATTATGCAATACATTCGTGGTTACGCATCATTCTCGTACAAATCATACCGTTATGTTTCTTGTGCATTTCCAATTGTCTCCTGTTCAGTCTCTTGTCCAAACATAATAATAAATTCAGAACAGCTCATATACAAACAAATAAAACCACAAATTCTCCGCTGATACCTGTTAATCACACAAAATGCTCCGTGGAGATATGTCAATCCAAGGACCAAAAGCAGATGACTTGTGATGAATTTGGACAAAACAGATTAACATTACCGGCGCTAGATGCGTACGATCGTTCGAACATGGAAACATGTGAAGAGTTAAACAACGGTCGTGCACCTATCACCAACGTCACAAGCTCCAGTGAGCAGACTGATGGCTCACTCGAACAGCCTCAACCGAAACGGACACAAAACAAAAAGAAACGAGTCAAGGCAATACACGTCACACGACACTCCCTCGACCGGTCGCAGCGTAGGAAAGCGGCTCAGAAGAAACTAACCATACTTCTACTTGCCGTGATTCTTTTGTTCCTGATCGGGCAAGTTCCGCAATCGTTGGCCTATTTTCGTGTGTTCACCACGTTGGGGTTGTGTGCAATCAACCAAGTGGAACATTGCGTTGCGCATCGAATTTATCGCATGATCAGTGTTAACTTGGCGCAGCTAGCGTTCGCATCCACATTTTTTGTATATCTATTTCTGAATCGAGATTTTCGCGAAACCATTGTTGGGTGGATCCATTGTCGCTGCTTCATTAAACGATAACGGTGAAGAAACGATGAGTGGAAAATATGCATAATTTGTTATCTATTTCTCGTATGAATTATAAATAAATTTTATTGTGGCATTTCCTGTGTATGTATCGATCGTGTGGCGATGGTATATTAGTTGACATTAATCAACTGGTTTTGAATCAGTTAATTAACCTGATCACGAGAGTTCTTCGATGGGAATCAACTACATGATCCCCATTACTGAGAGTCTGAATGAAAAATCCAGATACGCAATGCTTCGCAAAATTCAGAAAAGATTTGCGTCCATTCCAAGTGGTTACTCGTTAAACACCTTACTGTAGAGCGTATTTTTATTTTTCTACTCATGTGATTAACTGCAAACAAACATATGTTAGACTTAGCTCAAATCTTCTGTGAAGATTCATGATTGGAATATGATGATCTTCTATACTTAATACTCAGAAAATTCAGGTTACCGTAAACACCCGGGTATAGGACGCATTTTTTCTTCATAAGTTGCCCTAAAAACCCAGATGCGTCTTATCAATGGATACTTTTATTATAAAAATTATGCATTTATCATAATATCAAAAATATATTATAAAAATTTCAAACTTACCGGTAAAATATTTATCAATATTTATCCTCGTCGTCACTGTTTTCATTCAACAAAGCAGCCCACTCCTGTTGTGTTATGCAATCATCATGATAGTCCAGCTCTTCCTCCCTTTCGTCGTCACCATCGTTGTCTGGGTCGTCCATCCAGAGAATATCGTCTTCCGTGCCGTCTAACATGTTGCTGATAGAACATTTATTGAATCCCTTCAACACGGTCTTGATTG
>JACCGJ010010031.1:0-34939 GCA_013407085.1 Atriophallophorus winterbourni
ATACTTATTGTCCAATCAGAATGCAGTAGCTGTCAGTGTGTCTATCTCTGTATTGTAATTCCCATGATGATTCATATGTTTGTTGACGTGTAGTGAATACACATGTGTCGCTCTGATCTTGACTTTTCTGCACCATTCTACAATAATTGATAAGATCTGAGCCAAATCTAGACATTACACAATAGTAAACTAGCTATACTAAATGTAAGATTTTATTGCTCAGATTTTCCTGTAAAACAGTTTTTCTTCATCTGACTCTGCTCACTAAACTTGTAACTCAACGTAAACAAAGGGTTCGTCAAAACCAGAAGATCTCTGCCTGCTAAAATAAATGTTGTAAACATCTGACGCTGATGGTTTAACTTCCTTATCTCTCTCTCTCTCTATTATACCCACAGACACAAATTGCAAGCATGAACATTGTGTTCAACAAGGCTGTGGATACTACCGCGCTTGACACCATGACCGGTAACATGGATACCATGTCGCAACAGCTAACCACAATCTTGGACAAATTCAAGCAGCTAAAAGTGGATTTGAACACTACCAAAAGTGGAATTGTACAGAAGGTAATCGATCGTTCCAAAAGAAGCTTGTCTAAATCGAAATCACCATGAGATAATTAGCTGTATTGAATCGATACTTTGAAAGAAGAAACTAGCTTTAGCACTCGACCAACATTAGGCGAGAACCACCACATATTAAGAGTGATTGTACCTGTCTACCCTTTATCAAAAGGAAAAACACTACTCCCAAATACCAATTTGGAGAAGTACTAGATCCAGTCCCTCTATACAACCATGTTCACGGATGCACTTGGAGACGAGGTTCTGACGACATTCCGTCTTGGATTTGGTGGTAACATCGGAAAAACAATCTGTCGCAGCGATCATGTTCCAGACTTTGCTGGGTCTTGGTGAACATACAGTACTTATGTTAGACTATGGATACAGTACTCAGCAAAAGCTTGCTGTAAATAGGGCGGCACGTCGGGTAGATAAATTGACCCTGAGTGCAGATTGAGCATTGGCAGACAAAACTTATAAATCTTGACGCGCAATGGAACAAACTTTCTGAAACTGAAGATTGACGAGAACTCACAGATCGTTCCTAAAAGATCTGCATCTGAACTTCGTTTTGTAGTCCCCAGCAGAACAAACAAGTAAATAGCATTGACACAAGCAATGTGAATACAGCATAAAGCCAACAATAATTTTACTATCTGGTAACATTACATTTGCCATAATATGCTCAATATATATTATAATTTCTCCACATTGTAAATCCTAAACTAAACCAGTGGTTTTGTAAAGTGTACGTTTATTAAAACATGAATCTTCGAATCCTTGATTAGCCTCCAGACGGTGTCCGGCCACTTAATCTCCGACACTTACACCCTAGACACTTAATCACCAGGCATTTGATCCCCAGACATTTAACCTCCAAGTCAATTCAGCCCCAGACACTAACCGTTAATATTTCCGTAGTTGAGTATCGCTGAATTGCTCGAGATGTCATGTCATGCAATGAAAAATAAGTAAACTAGGGATGAAAGGAGATTATGAGGCATACGATTATTTACGCCTCATGATTGTGAATTATTTAGTCGGCACATTTTAGATTTTAGCCGAAACTATGGATGAAAGTGAGTGGATGAATGAACCGTTATTTTATTTTGAACATACCTTTGTTCAAGGTCGACGAATTAGAGGTAGAAGGGAAAACTTTGCACCAGCTATATTTCCACCTGAATCCTGGAATAAATATGAATACGCAAATAATGGTGTTGCCCGAAAGAATAATGTTGTAGGAAGCTGGCAGCATACATTACAGTCACTCTTCTCTTGCCAACATCCTACCATGTGGACATTTCGAAAGGATTGTCGACAGCATACGGCGTCAGTTCTTTAGGCAAGTGCTGGGGTTCATATCAAACAGAAGAAGAATTATGCTGAGATATGGCCAGGACATCTCGATCAATTCAGCGTTACTCAACTACGGAAAGATTTACGTTCTTGAAATCAATTGCATATCTCTCCCACAAGTATATCTGATGGACTTATACATTTTTTCTTTCCATCACAAAGATTTATTCGTACATCTTCAAACTCGCTCACAATCGATACCAAATTACTCCAGTTCGTCAGTAATATCTTCACTCTCATTCCAAGGTCGGAAGCAGTCTGGATTTTACACAAAAATTAGGACCACTGAACAATATTTGGTCCATGATGGAGCAACAGTTTGTCACACCCACGG
This sequence comes from Atriophallophorus winterbourni, assembly GCA_013407085.1. NCBI lineage: Eukaryota > Metazoa > Platyhelminthes > Trematoda > Plagiorchiida > Microphallidae > Atriophallophorus > Atriophallophorus winterbourni. The sequence goes on from JACCGJ010010031.1 coordinate 2,260, forward strand.
TGGAGATGTTGAAAACGTCGCTGCCCGATATGGACGATTATTTTCGCCTCGCCTCGATGGGATTGACATTTTTCGGCTACGCGTTTTGCGGCATTTGTTGGGCCATTGTGATCGTGTTCGTGCTGTATATATTCTTAAGTTGTGCCGAGGCAGCAGTCACAGGGTATTGGCGTGAGTTTTGTGTGTGCTGTGTAGCGATTTTCATATCAACATTCGCTTCAAACATTGCTTCGAGTTTGAACAACGGTTTGTTTTGTGAATAAATAGCAAGAACTACGCTAATCTAATAAGAGTATGGAATCAAAAGGTTACTTTCATTTTCATGATGTCATTGTATAAAGTCTCAAAATAACTGGATACACTTTACCAAGATGTGAAGCAAACACACAAGGAATTCGAAATTGTTTATGTGAATCAGGGTCTTTCCCAAGTGGGTTAGTTTAAATAACAGATGAATACTAAAATATTCATTCGCATGCTTTTCCGTCACACACACACCCCACGACCAGTTTTGTGCTGTTTGCACTCATCAGCTAGGAACAATTGACACTGGTTTACATATCTGTATCATAATTAAAACGTTACATGGATGCGTTGACATGTTAAATAGGTCAGACAATTGCACAGTGCATAGGCAGCGTGATGTGTAACCCAGACTTGTAAGTATTTTGGGGTAGAGAAATGCAGACAGTCTATGTGGAATGAAGGTCATTCAATGTGACGAGACAAATGCGAAGACAATGAACAAGAGGAGAAAATGAGGTGTCATTAGATGTAGCGAGACAAGTAAAATGTCATGGGTGAATGTGCCAAAACTCCCCTTCTTATTTCATTTGAGAATTATTCGAATACCTATTAAATTATTACCATCATATGGATATTGTTAAGCGGGATAGATAGATAGATAGATAGATAGATAGATAGATAGATAGATAGATAGATAGATAGATAGATAGATGATAGAGCGGCTAATCACAATTACTTATTTGCATCATTGAATCACACCAACCCCACGACTTCGTTTTTCGTATGTTTCACTCGCCGGTGAGGACCGTTCGATCAGGATTCGCATGCGCTTGAAACAGTGGAAGAATGGTAAACAAGTTGAGTTGTGTGTGTGTGTGTGTTGGCCTCATTCGGTCGATGTCGACCATGGATGTACATCACAATCGCACGAATGTTTTTACGGTTTACAGCTTCTTGAATGACTAAATATTTCGATTCGGGAGGAACAATCACTCCCGGTAGTCAGCACTCGGTTGTAGAGCGTCAGTTGCACGCTGGCAAAGTGATCTGCGCTCAACATCCAAGAGCTGTATTGCTCATGCCAGGCTTTACACAATCCCTCCAATGTGAGCGGTCATGAGCAAGTTCTTCCTAACTCGCGGGTCAATGCCAAGAGCTTTCATGGATCTTTTGCAAACGTCTCTGTTTGCGGTTTGCCCAATGATCGACCTTCTAATTGCAACTCACCCGGTTACGACGGCGGTGGCTTGTTCATGTCAACAGAATGAAAAGTGGTCGTATTGCGAAGTTGAGCTTGTATGTCACCTTTAAAAACGGTTGGTAATACCAAACTGTTCAACCACATGTGTCAAAATGCGATAGGGTTGACACCGATGATCATGAGAAGTGCTCATTTGAATACATTTCCATCACACACACAAACACACCAGGCTGGTCGTACCAACCTTATCCAACATTGGCATGCAAGCGCAACTTGAAAATACTCACTTCATTTGTTCGATTTTGTCGTTAGTCTTTTCAGTGTGATGCATAGGATCTGAAACATGTTATCGCAATAAACTCTGACAACCGTACGAGAGAGATTTTGTAAATGCTTCGTCGTCCTAAAATGTATTCCTTCTGGTTTTCAGGAACATGGTAACGACAATAAAAGGCTTCAACCTTGCCCAAGTATTTCCCTCAAATATGCCAGCTTTGTACACCCAGCTCAGTGATGCAGAGACCGAGCTAAGTCAGCTAAATTTGCAAGTGAGCCTCTACACATAAATCCCCATGGAACTTTGCTATCAATATCTGAATATGTTTCAAACGTGTTCTCATATGCTCAAAACCAATGCCGTTTTGGTTAGGATCCGCTTTTTTCGATTTTACTCAAGTGATCTTGGAGTTAGAGACGAATAATTGATCATTTTGTATTTTTATTGTCAAGGAGGATATTTCATGATTACATCATCTGACATGTTTCGCAATCTAGAGTGGCGTCAGCTTTGTTTGTTTGTTCATTGACGCTTGGTTGCCACATTGCTGAAACTTTGTAGAAACTTCAAAACATTCAAAAATATTTGATTTTGAAAACTCGATAAAATAGTTTTTACATAAAGAAGCACGTCAAATAAATACTGAATCATAAAGTGAACATTAAACCATCGAGGTGTTTATACATCAACATTGTATTGAATTCAATACTTTTTAATTTTAATTGTCTAAAAGAATATAGCTTTACAGAAAACCACATCATAATATGGGAAGTACGCATATTGTAAAAAGCAAAATTAGGGTTCCTCTGCTTACTGAGCAGTTTGAGAATCAGGTAAAAATCCAAAGGGCGGAAATTGTTTTCGATTGGTGGGATGACAGAAGTAGATGCATGGGGTCAAGATGTATAGCATTCCATTGTCTGAACTTCTTATGCAAACATTAGGAAGACGTTAGGAAACTGAAGGAAGTTTAGCAAAAATCAATAACACAACTCGAAATAAAACCATAATGACTGGAAATGACCTCTCGCTCTGACGTATTTCCCTTTTAAATAGAATTATGTCACGGATATAAGCACGCAAATTCCAAAGAAAACGGACATTGAACAAAAGTTGACCTCTTTCGAGACTGCGATTGCTAGCATGCCGGTAAATACTGCCTTGCAAACCTCCGCGAGCAACATACGTGCACAGTTAACCAATTTGGATGTATTGGACGTGAAAATTGACGGACTAAACGCAACGATTGCCACCTTGGAGAGTTTCAAAACCCTCCCACTCAGTGCCTTCTCTGGTCAACTGAAGCAGTTGTATAACGTGAGTCATGTTTATGGATTAAATGGATGGAGCAGAAAAATCATAAATCTATTCAGAGATTCGCTTAATGTCTCAACAGTTACCAATCAACATTTTCTACTGTTTCAACTCGAGTAATCAGGAGCAGCGTGGAAATTGTGAACGAAGCTTCAACTTGAAAGCCAATGTCGGATAAGATTGATAAAACCAGCATGTTCGATCAAATGTGGATGGCCTTAAATCCATAGTGTGGAAAATTCCATTTTTGCCTGCATTCCAAAATGTAAATGACTGTTATTGTCTCGTCTGCACTCAATTCATGTTTCAATATGGAAAAAATGGAAATCTGGGAATGATGCAACACTGTGCAAACTATTGCAAATACTTCATTTATTTTTGACAGATATTGACAATGTTACTTCTTAGTAAATACGAAAATCCGTGCATTCATCAAGTTATATACTTAAATAGTTATACAATATTCGTGTTCAATATTATCGATTGAATTCAATTAGTGATTCAGACTTCCAAAACCGCCGAATGTGTTCAAGTGAGCAAATGTTGAACTTTTCGTTGAGTGATTTAATTTTTCAAATATGCTACTTATTACGCAAATAAGTAACCTGTTTATAATATTTGATTTCAGACTTTAACCACTGACGCCTTATTGGTCCAACCCGTCAAGACCGTATTCCGCAGTGAAGTGAGCGCACTATTCGGTAAATTAAAATCCGAATTAGGCGCGCTGACAAAGAACTTCACCGCGGACATTGTATCCTGCACTCGTCTCAGCTACGTGGTAAAGACGTCCGTTGGAATGGCATGCGGCAGTGAGGGGCTGATTAGCAATTTGGGCGCTTTCATGTTACTTCTGTTGCTCATCTCGTTTACTTTCTTGGGGACCATTTTCATTTTCGACATATTTCTCGGATTGCATATTGAACAGCGTGCTTGACAGAAAATTATTGTTGCGCGAATAAAATAAATTAGAGTTTCTATTCTCAATGAACTGTTGTCTTTTGGAACATGTTTCGTTTGCAAAGAAAGTTTGAAAAGGGTTATAATTATCACTGCATTTGTTTTAACAAATTACGTTTCATATACGAATAAAACACAATTTATTTATTGGTCAAACTAATGCTAACTGCAAAATTTACGTTTATGTTTGCGAATCAAAGCAGGACATGGAACTATCCTGTGAATGTGTGTTATTGTACAAAATGTTGAGTTTGATCTCATTTACCGTAAGGACGATTCGATCATTTGATCGATTAAAAAATCAATGAACCTAATCAGGGTACTTTTATGATGGAATTTGAGTCCACCGATGAATAAATTGATGTTTCGAAGTTGGCAGTGATAGACACACTACGAGAACTCACAATTCCATTCAAGCTGTTTTATTGTTTGTTTCGTTTATGTAATGCTAAAGACATGAGCATAAAACTATGTTTGCCTGCAGAATTAAAGTAAAGCCACAGTTGTAACTCTAACTGAACGTGAACTTACTGTCGTGGTATGAAGACGGCAAACATCCAGAGATCAGTGGTGGTGTGCAAGTGGATGAGATGTTAGCATTCCGAAAACGGTTTAATTCAATTGATTTGATAGGTTCACTAAGATCGAATGTGTGAATCGGTCATCGAAAGTGCGGTTGTGCGAAGCATATTAAAAGTGGTGTGCAAGTAAAACTTGCTAAGCTCATAGTCTCTATCTTTCAACAGCAAACGGCTGCTATCCGTTTTTAATGTATGCATGCGGAGGTCTGAGCAACAATATACGGTAGCCGTTTCTAAACGTCTTAAGAGCAAGCTCTCAAGCAAATGCATTTGGTGTTCTCCAATTGAAATACTGTGATTCGCGCTGAAAACAATCTGCATCCATTCATTAACAGTTATCCATTGCTCTCCAACTCTCCACTTTTTTTGGCTCACTGAATCTGAGTTCGCTGTCTCGATGTGATTAAGGAAAAAACCAATTGTGGTATGAAAGAAGTGAGAATAATAATTCAGATGTCGTTTCTAAATATTTGGAACGTCTGAACGGGAATCACTTTGCGATACTGAATTTGTTCTAAACCATAACCTCTGCAAACATTCTATAACAAGTTGCGCTTGTGTGCCACTGCTATATAAGTTTGGTAACGACCAAGCTGATCAATGACATGAGTCCACACTCATGTAGACAGGGTTTAAACCCATGACTATGAACAGAAAAGCTTATTTGCATGCATTTCCATCACACATACACATCGCACAACCGGTTTCATGCAGTTTTCTCTCATCAGGTAGGGACAGAAAGTCCAGTATTCGCATGCGCTTGAAACGGTGGAAGAGTGGTAAGAAGTTGCGCATTTATGTCACGGTTGGGTAAGGTTTGTACGACCAACCTGTTCAATCTTGTGAGCCCCCACTCATGTAGACTGGGTTTGAACCCATGACCATGAACAGAAAAGTTTATTTGCATGCATTTCTATAACACACAGACACACCTTACGACCGGTTTCATGCTGTTTGCACCCACCATGTAGGGACATTATGATGAACTTTGGAACTATAGTGAAACCCACCTACAACGAACTCGTTCACAACGAATTCTTGGGTAGAACGAACACACCATGATTTCCTAAATAAATTTCTTCTTTGTAAGCGTATTTAAAAAATTCGTGCAACGAATCTGTTCGTTACGAATCTCGCCTTTTACAAACACTGTACACGTTCCCGGCAGCTATGTTTGTTCAATAAAGTTCATACATACAACGAACTCGCGTTGTCTTGCTTTTAACACACAACGCTCCGTCAAGAGTGGCCTGCAGTGCGCTAAGAATAGAACTGACACACACAGCTTGGCGAGACGCAGGCAGCCTAGCCTACAGTGTGCAAACGGACTCGCACACACGCACAAGAAAATCACGTGAATTCTCTGTGACTGGTACAGCCGCAGTTTCATTTTCGGATGAAGACAGTGACAGAGAAGTCGTAGCTCCGTCTGAGATAGATGCCAGAAGTGCTCTTGAGCTCTGCAGCAGATTTTTAAGGTTAGAAGGAAAAGACGTCGAAAAAGAGATTGAGGCGGTGGCGAAGTTAAAACTTAAACAAATGAGCATCGCCAGCTACGTCATAAAAAGTGAGATTGGACTGTCAGCGCGTGCAAGATGTTTTGACTACTTCGTTTTAGAATACATTTACTATTATTAACATGAACTTGGATTTAATGTTGTGATCTGTGTGCTGTGGCATCATCTAATCATCAAGCGGATTACACGCATGCATAAACACACAGAGGTAAGACATTATTCACTTGTTTACAAGTGTACAGAAAAACAGCTCCAAAATCACGTCTTACAATGCGTTTTATTTTTAACGAATTCCGCTTTCAACGAACATTTTACTCTCCCCCAGAGATTCGTTGTACCCGGGTTCCACTGTACTATTTGATAATGCTGGTGTGGTCAATTTGTTTACATCGGTTTGAACATAAATGTGAATTGGATATAACCCTTGTGTGCGGGCTTACATTCCATGGATGGTTTCGTGATATTTGTACTCAGTGTGTAGAGACATATAGAGCAATATCTGTATGCATCGTTACAATGAAATGTTTTTTAACCTATCCACTATTAAATGAAATTGATACAATGAACTCGTTCAACCGAATGAATATAGTGTGCGGGAACTAATGTGTTGAATCTATCCCTAGGGTGGGGGCACATGCGATTTAACATGTTAGTAGTGTCAGCCTTATCTAACAGTGGTTTTAACGCTCTAGCTTTGATTATTTAATTTTTCATAACCGTGCTGTGATTTCATCTACGTCATTCTTTGTCACGTGTTAAATTTAGTTATCGTGATGCCACAGTATCTAGTTATTTGGCCTAAGTATGGACGCCTTTAAAAGCATACGAGAGCGTCTTTTCAAGATAAGCATTCAAAATAATACTCAAGGCATTATCATGCGATTATCTGAGTGCACATGACAGAAAATTGGTCGCAGCTATAGTAATCCGCATTGTAAAATCAAATTACCATAGATGTTCATTTGCATGCATGACAATCACACATACAACACGTCAAGTTTCGTACTGTTTGCACTCATCATACAGTACAAACATGATAGGTATAATTTCAACCCATGCCAACGGAGAGTGTACAAGAACAGTGCAATGCGATTATTAGCTCAATAATGAAAAACATATCTGACGTAACTGTGTTTTGAAGGGTGAGGAATGCCGCTTATCCACGGAATACCTGGTTAAATTTAGATTTCATTTACCTTTTGCGAGAGAATGTTTATTGTTTTTGACTACTTATTAGTAACGAATTCTTCGAAATATTAACAAATCTGAACACAATGGTCCGCAATGGATGCACAGGACTCCAGTTCCGCTCTTTTTTGGGCTAATCAGCAATGCATATCATCTGATCCTGACAAACAAAAAACCGAGTTTCATAAACTTGCTAAACAACAATGCCAATCAGATTTGATCTGTTTTAAGTTACATTGTATTCTAATGAATGACCCTACACGAACAACCACAAAAATATTGCTGGTTCTTTCACGACTGGCCGAGTATATAACGCAACTCAAGTGTGTTATTCTTTAAAAAGATTAATAAATGCTCTATCGAGATCGGTCGGATATTTCGTATGTCGTGAGTCTACCATACTGCAGATCAATAGGTTGAAGTCCCACCGCACAAATAGTACATCCATTGCTGATGCGCTTAAATAATAGAAAATCGATTAGAGTATAAAGTTTACCTGTAATATTCTACAGCGCATCCTGGATGTTGTTGTTGTTTGCCTACTTCGGTCGATGTCGACCATGGATTTTCATGCTTTTTGAATGACTAAACAGAATAATCTCTTCCACAGCGCTCGCAACGATAGGCAGAACTCGGTCGATCGGCGTCAGCTGCACGCCGGCGGCGTGATCTGCGTTCAGCAGCCAATAGTCGTATTTGCTCTACCCAGCTAGCAGAAGACGCCTTATACAATGCCTCCAATGTGAGCGTTCAAGATCAAGTTCTTTCCAGCTCGCGAAATCAATGAAAAGACCATTCATATCTCTTTCGAAAATGCCCAATGTTTGATTTCCTGATTGCGATTCATTATAGATGATATCTTTCGGAATACGACCATTTTTTATTCTATAGACATGACCAAGCCACCGCATGCGGCGCTGTCGTAATATCGTGAACATGCTCTGTAGACCAGCTTTTGGAAGAACTTCAGCATTAGTCACTCTGTCCATCCACGTTATGTTCAAGATACGACGGATGTTTTGTAGATGAAAGGCATTCAGCTGTCGTTCGTGACTTGCGTGAGTGGTCAAGGTTTCACTGCCGTACAGTAAAGCACTTAGTACGCACGCGCTGTATACCATCATCCTTGTCTTAATGGTTGAACCAAGATATGTGAAATGATGTACTGGTTCAAGCTGACAGTTTCCATCAGTGATGATTGGAGGCGATACAGTCCCTTGACCAAGGACTTTGGTCTTGCTCATGCTGATTGTTAGCCGACATGAGGTTCTCCTGGGAGTGAGCAATAATGGCTGCATCGTCGGCAAGCAGCAGATCAGGCATTAGCATATCCAATTCCTTGGTTTGGGCTCTCAACCGGTTAAGGTTACGCGTGCGTAGGTAAATGCCTTTTGTTATAAAAGCGTGCTTTAGGAGCAGATCAAAGAAAATGCTGAACAGCGTGGAAGCAAGAATGCGCTCTTGTTTGACGCCTCGGTCAAAGGCTTCTGAAATGAAACCGTTAAAATCGACTGTGCCATTCGAACGAAATAACGAGTTTGTGAAGTTTTGAGGGGCAGTCCTTCAAATCAAGCATTTTGTAAAGACTCATCCTGCTGGCGTAATCTATGGCCTCCGTTAAATCGATAGATTTGAGTTTAAACACCATGGTTGGGCGTAATAGCAATTTTAAACCCCTAATTCATTTTTTTTAATATAACCAAGCTAGACAAAATCGATGTTTGTCTCTAGTCGTTTACTAGTTCCGTTGTGGTGGTGCGAATTGTATTGTGATTACAGAACAACACAGTCTAGCACAATACAAGGGCTGAAAAGACTGACAGAGACGATTGCGAACTCGTACTCATTGGGGTTTCGAAAGGATTCCAGCAAAACGGTTTAAGTAACACCATCATCAAAAGTGTGAAAAGATGGACAACGTCAACCGCAATCGAACGATATGCAATTTGTCAATGTCAGTGAAAAAAGCCATGTGTGCTGAAGGCTGGAAGTGTCCCCGTTGGCACGAAATCGACTGACCAATCAGATCAATGATAAAACTGGAACAGACATGTTTGAGGATGAGTGTTGTGGCTGTTTGATGCAGCGTATTTACCACCGAACCACAGAGCTTGTACCCGGACTAGCTGCTAAACCCTATGAAGAACGTTTGAGGAGTCTCAATCTTTTAGACTTTTGCTGTCGTCGACTAAGAGGTGACCTCATACTGATGTAAAATATTATGCACGTCCTCAACCATCTGAACTTTTCACACGCTCGCCACCCCGTACCAGTCGGAAAAATGAAATTACAGTGCTTATTCCCACTTCTAGACTGAACTGTCGAAGATATTCGTATGCTGTACGTGTAAGTTTCACATGGAACACCCTCTCCTCCACTGTTACATACTCAGCCGACGTGGATATTTTTGAAGCTAATTTGGACAAATACTTGAGAGAAAACCCAAATTTTGATACGATTTACACCACATGAGTTTCTTTTTATTGTATGTGACTCATAACTCCATCCTATCGTTTTTGTTAAGCTGAATGCTTTTTAGACCATTACAACTATGAATCACTTTGAATCACTTTGAATGTTTGTTATTTGTCTTTTGTGTAATAAACGTGTTAAACCTATTTCACATCAAGCAATGTAGACAATCTTCTGTATTGTCTCTAGTCAAAATGTGACTTAAAATATTGAATTTGAATTTGGCTCAATACAGACGGCAACGAGGAGCTTTAATCTTCATTTGGACGGTGCTTACTCAAACAAATCATCCTTGCAGTCATTTGTTTCATCCATTTGTTACCATCCAACCCGATGTAGATTTCTATGGGTCTTGTTGAGCATATTTTTCAACCCGTATATCAATTAATCTATGCTTGTTAAGCGTCGTCTGCAAGCTGGGGGGAGCATATACAGCTCTTGGCTGCTGAACGTAGATCTCGCCGCCGGCGTGCAACCGACGCCCTACAACCGAGTTTCGACCATCGTTGCAAGCGCTGCAGGATAGATTGTTTCTGTCGAATCGGACTGTTTCAAAGGTAGTCACAGCCGGGGGTGTTTGTAGGAATGAGCCGCCTACTATCTATCAAATGCTTCCACGTGGCGTGCGTCTCAAATAGCCTCTGACAACCAAGTCCAACTCCTTGCCTGCACGAGTGGCTTTCACAAGTCCGGCGGAACTGCTCTCACTGACAGGAAAAGGGGCGAAGGCGGGTGACTGGCACCATAAAACCAGTTAGCTCCGGGCAGATGGAGCTCGTCAGCTACTGGCAATCCATCTAGGGGAAGGAAAACCCTGACTCCAAACCCCCATTGCCTTGTGGGTTACCCGATTGCGGGAAAGGCTTCGGGAGAAAACCCCGATGAAAAATCCGGAGAGAAGCCCCGTAGGTAGATAACTGGCGCACAGCGCGTTTATCTGCCAGCTCCCTGCTGCCTTGTAGGTTGCACTTGGCTGTGCAAAGGCTAGAGAGGTGTACTCGAACAAACACCAAGTGGTGCTGGGGACATCACTTGTACACTATCCCCAAGAAACTTCATGACGATGTCTCAACGTATATCTCAGCTCTCTACTACGGCGTTCCCGAGACGCGACGCGCCCTTGGCTCTCCCAGCGGCTAGGGTGAAAAGTAAGCTAGCTAGGGCCATAAATATCCGTAAGGTCTTTTATCTGGGATGTTGGAACGTACGGACACTGCGTGACGTTGGTAGTCAAGCAATCACGATGCGCTCTTTATTGGACTACCAAGTAGATGTTGCTTGTCTTTCCGAGGTCCGCCTTCCCGGACACGGATCCAAATCGATCAAGATCCCCGGAGTCGATCGTACTACCCGAAATTCTTGTCATCTCTCCCAGCATCGAAACGTTTATTCGAAATTTGGATAGTTATTTGTTGCATAACGATTTGACGACACCTGCGTATTGACTTATGGTAACTATACAACTTTACTATACTTGACATTACATGTTTATTTTATACCTATTTCCTGAATGTATATTTACTATGATATGGTAATTGTGAAGCTATGTGCTTTTTGTGACCATAAATTCTTGAATCTTGAATCTTGAATCTTGTAATTATTGGCTTTTTTATAGTGGGCCCGAGGATGGATCTGGTCAGCATGGAGTAGCGATAGCGCTCAGCGACCATGCTAAACAAGCACTCATGTAATGGATTCCCGTATCCCCGAGAATTGCGGTGGTCCGGCTGAGGGGTCAACCTTTGAATATAACAGTCGTTTCGGTGTATGCCCCGACCCTATCAGCCGACCAAACTACAAAAGATTTTTTTATAACCAACTTCAATCCGTAGTCGATAGAGTTGCTGGAAACGACGTACTGGTTGTGGCTGGTGACTGGAACGCTCGTACAGGATCAGCAGATTGCGCAACAAACCGAATCCTGGGAAAATTTGGCCTAGGGCAGCGCTGCGCGAATGGCGATCTACTGATCGAGTTTGCGGCCTACAATCACCTATGCGTCTGTAACACTAAATTCCAGCACCCTAAAAAACACTTGGTCACATGGTACTCGAACGATGGTAGAACGGCGAACCAGATCGATTATGTTCTAATTCGCGCACGTTGGATGTCTTCGGTGCTCGACTGTAGGTCCTATCGTGGAGCCAAAACAGGGAACGCAGCAGGCACCGATCACACACTTGTTCGCGCAAAGCTCCGACTTCGCCTGCTTAACCGCCAAAGGAAAACTCCTAGGAAGCGCTTAAACTTGGAAGCCTTAGGAAACCCGACCCAACGTAAGAAGCTCATTGACGATATCGCTGCGCGGTTGGATGGGAGTGATGCATCAGTCGAACAACAGTGGTCCAGACTGAAGACCGCTACTCAGACTGCAGCACTAAAAACCCTAGGCACGGCCTCTCGTCGCCGACGAGATTGTATTTCTCAGAACACCATCGAGCTCTCTGCCCGGGCAAGAGACGCCCGAATGCATGGTGCATCTGATTACCGCCTCCTTAGGAGAGCTGCTACACGATCAGCCCGCAAGGATCGTCAGCTATATTGGGCAGAAACCGCATCCGAAATGGAAGCCGCAGCAAGTATAGGAGACTTTGGACGACTGTTTTGTGGTCAGTGGTTTTGACTTCTCTTCGAGTGGTATTTGCAAATATGCATTCGCAAGGTCAATCTTTGAGAATATCTTACTACCGTGAATTGCCCTCATAAAGTCTTCCGGCTCTTCTGTTGTCGCGGCACAACGCTTCAGTCTCGGGTTAAGTGTTAGTCTATAGTCGCCGCATATTCTCGGTTTCTTTCCATCGCTTTTCACTGCTACAACAATAGGTGTTGCCCATGCTGACGAACCAACTGGAGAAATAATACCAGTGCTTTCCAACTTCTTCAGGGTATTGAAGACGCCGTCTCTCACACCATAAGGCAAAATTCTACGTTTCAGGGATATCGGATCACCTTCAACTTCCAGTGTTGCTGGCTCTACCTTCATGCCACCACTGTTCGTTGAACATTGGACGACCAATTTTCGTAGGGAGGACTGAATTTGTTCTCCTGAATTCTCAACGGGCACAACATTCAGCGATACAGGATGCTTGAGGGCTCGCAGGGCTTTCAGACCGAGGATTGCTGGACTGCTTTTAGATACCAGGAATCGGACTGGAATTGAAACCTCCTTGTCTTGTTTCACAAATAAAGTGGTTTCACCTGTCAGTGGCAGATTGTGTCCGGTAACGCCACGAAGTTTAACGTTGGTCGGTTGCACACGCGCCTCTGGGGCCACCCGGTTCAAGATTTCGGCGGGAATGACTGATTCGCTGCTACCGGTATCGACGATGAATTCAGCAGTTTCACTTGAATCGAACTGCAAGGATTTGTAGATGAATTGTTGTGCTGGACTCTTCAGTTGCAGAACATAAGGTGAACCGTCATCCTCCTGATTGACCACTGGATTCTATTGGGTCAGGTTGCATTGTTTACTCCGACAAACCTTCTTTATATGTCCGCTCTTACTGCATCCATGGCACACTGCATTGCGGAATCGACAAGTTGACCGCAAGTGAAGATCACCACACGACATGCACTTATTTATCGGCTTTACGGTCTTGTCTCGGGCTTGGTTTTCACGTGTCTTGTTGGCCTGGTGCCGGTGTCTTGGCTGATTAGATCTGAGTGAACTTTTCTGAAAGAACACGGCACCTTGTTCGGTTGTCGCAGCAGTCACATCATCCCGCTGCTCGCAGATTTCACGGGCTCCGGCGTAGGTCAGGTCGGGTTTCATCAGCATTTTTCTTTGTAGGTCAACATTGTTAATACCAGCAATGAGACGATCCCTCAAATTATCTTCTAATAGATCACCGAATTCACATTTAGCAGCCTGTTTCTGTAGAATAAGGATGAACTCACGGCAGCTTGTATTAGGATTTCGGACCAGTGTGTTGAATTTTGCCCGTTCGGTAGCTTTGAAATTCACCGGCATGACATGCTTCAGTAGGAGTGTCTTCAAATCTTGGAACGGCAGTGATGCAGGAGCCTTTGGATAGGATAGGTTCTTAAGTAACGAATATAATTCACGTCCCCCGTAGGTCAAGAAAAATGTTGACTTATTCTCCGGCTTGACGTCCTTCCGAATGCTGCTCCACAGCTCGAATCGTTCCACCCACTCTTCAATTTCTCCAGGATTAGAATGAAGATTTAATGGTTCAAGAGTCGGTTGATCCATCCTGCTCGCGACACCAATGTTGTAATGAATTGAATTATATTGAATTGAATAAGCAGCCCAAGAACGTAAGTGAGAACAAACCACGTTCACACAAACTACAGTATGTATTAATTAATGCAACTCTAACAACGAGAATTTGAAATACGGGATCAATGATTAGTATTGATTATTATTCAAACCATCATCACAGCCAACCGGCTCGGCTTGCATCATGGTGGGTAGGATTTGCGGAACCACACCACATGTTTCGCCTGATTCGCAGAGCATCTGGAAACTGTGGTTTTTGTACGAACCTTCGAGATTCGTCAGGACAGATGATATTTGACCTTCATCAAAAGATAGATAGGTGGGTTGAGCACTTCAGTCAGCTACTGAACCGCCCGTCATCTATCAATGCAGTATTCACTTCCCCGATAAATAGCTGTGAATACCCGGTCAACTGCGAGGCACCATCAGAATACGAGATATCAAGTGTTTTACGACGAATGCAGAATGGTAAATCGCCAGGTGAGGACGGAATTTCCGTTGAACTTATTAAAGCCTGTGCCGACGTATTATTATCTCCGCTACATCGGCTGTTTTGTTCGATCTGGGAGACGGAAGTTTTCCCATCAGACTGGGGGATGTCTATCATTCTACCACTGCCGAAACGTGGAGATAAATCTGTGTGCTCCAATTACCGCGGAATAAGTCTAATCGACACCGCTGCTAAAGTGTTTGCAACGCTCCTGCTTAATCGGTTCTCCGCCGAAAGAAATCTGCGCACCAGAGTTAACCAAGGTGGATTTCGCCCTGGGATGGGTTGCGTAGATCAAATATTTACTTTACGCAGGATCCTCGAGCACCGTGCACGGTATCAACAGCAAACGATAGCTTGCTTTATTGACTTCCGCGCCGCCTTCGACTCCGTAGACCGTGGTTGTTTATGGGACATCATGCTATCGGATGGGGTTCCATTAAAGCTCGTCAACCTAATCAGAGCCTATTACAGCTCTACAAGGGCACGGGTTCGTGTCTACGGTGAAGAATCGCGTGAATTTAACTTGCACACAGGAGTCAGGCAAGGTTGCCCGCTATCGCCGGTTATGTTTAACTATGTCGTAGACTGGATAATGAACCAGGCGTTAACAGAGTATCAAGGGGTGCAAATTTCAACGGATCTATGGATTTCCCACCTTGACCACGCTGACGATATAGTCTTTCTGGGCGACAATATCGAAAGGCTGCAAAGCGTTTTAGACCGCATTAGTGCCACTGCCGCGAAAGTCGGTCTTGAGATAAACGCGGCTAAGACCAAGGCATTTTTTTATTCCGACACACCAGGCATCCAGCCACTTCGCGTCCAGGGTTGTCCGATCGAATACGTTCCATCTTTAAATACCTCGGCTCAAGTATATTGCCCAATGGTCAGGCGAAAGATGAAGTGAAGTTAAGGGTCGATCGTGCTCGTAATGCGTTTTTGCAGTTGAAAGGCACCCTTTGGCGCAAGCCCGGGATCAGCCTAAAAACTAAGACGCGTGTTTATCAAGCAGCGATCCGCCCTGTACTGCTTTATGGATGCGAGACATGGCCTTTAAGGTCACAGGATGTACGCACATTAGAAGTGTTCGACCATTGGTGCCTTAGGGTAATCTTGGGCATCCGATATACTGACCGAGTATCTAACGCAGCCGTACGAGAGCGTTGCAGCGGACTATCTCCACTTTCCGCTCACATACAACGGCGAAGGCTGCAATGGTTTGGCCACGTCCTCCGGAAGACAGACACAGCACTTTCAAAACCCGTCATCGACACCAAACCCGTTCGCACCTGGCGTTGCGGCAAGGCGGTCAAGTGAAAACCTGGCTGTCAACTGTGAAAGAGGATGTAGACACCCTGGGTCTGCGTACCGTCTACGGAGTTCGCAGGTGGGAACGAGAATGGATCACGATCTGCAATGATCTCGCCTCCGATCGACGTGCGTGGGCTGGTGCGATCCGAAACATCAATGAAGCCGGCTAATCCACCCGTGGAGCCAGCCGCACAAAAGTAAAAGTGAAAGTAAGGACTGTTTAGTCATTCAGAAAGCTGTAGAACATGAAAATTAATGCAATCGTGGTGTACATCCATCGTCGACATCGACCGAAGGAGGACAACAACGTAATGAATGGCGAAGCGTTCATTTGATACCGATTCCACGTGGTGTCATGTAGCGTGCGATGCTTTCTACCTTCTATTTCCGTTTCATTTTTCTGGCCATCCTTCGCGTTTTCTTAAACAGTGAAGACGACGTAGATGTTGTATGAGACCAAATGAGTCAAGTTGACTATTTATGATTTCAGTTCATGTTTAAAAATCGTGTCCGTGAGTGATTCACACTGGGCTTATATTTCAATTTTTAGAAATGCAACAAATTGGTCTACTCAAAATTAAGTGATCAGTGATATCGTGCCATGAATTAAGGAATTCTTTTATGGGTTTTTAATGAGGGTGATTTTGAAACCTAAAGTAATTCCGAATTTCTTAGTGCCGCAAGGATCTAAAGCTTTCATTTCATGTGCTCTCGGCTAGCGTTCTCTCTGTTTCCCCACTGATGTTCTCAAACTTTCCGTTTTCTAATGCTGTTCGCTAAAATAATGTTTGTTAATTTCAATAGCTAAATTAATATCCTCTCCTCGAATAAAGTTATTATCTTGTTTCATATAAACTTCTCAACCAACAGCGTGTTTACGTGGTATTGAACAGGTTTTTCGTGTCAACTTTATTTAACAATAGCATTCAAGTTACCAAGTTTTTTTACCATTTGTCCACCGTTTCAAGAATGCGGATCCTGCATGTATTGTCTTTACCTGATAAGTGTATGGTTGGGTCTGAAACCCTGAGTGCCGAAACTTTGTGGTTATGTGAACCGTCGTCTTAGTTTGAGTTTCCAGTATTGTTGCAAGGCAACGCTTCAGTTTGTGTTTCTGAGGCTGTCTTTAATGTGCTAATAGAAACGATTTTTTGCTGTGTGTTCTCCGAGTTTGTCTGACGAAGTCTGTCACAGCACTTGTTTGGAAAGTGAGTTTCATAACGGCACACTCTCGTGCTGTTATCATTTCTGCAATGTGAAGCCACTGTTTTGATTTAAGTTTTTGTAGTTTAACAGGTTTCATCGTATTGACAGCTTCTGGAACGCCTAGAATGATTTAACTGCGAACATCGATACGTCCTTTTCTTTCCCATCTGAGTATATCGGCATAAATTCGAGTATTGCACTTGACAAACTCATGCAGTAAATGAGAATTTGAAAGAACATTTTCCATATTCTTCTCATTCTTCATTATTATTTTCAGAAAGACGTGGTCCTATCAAATATTCATTCTAGAAGTTTGTGCTGTAAGAATTTTTAGTTTTAGTTTCAATGTCGTACAAGGGAAATGAAGAAATTCTTAATTTTTCTAAATAAATGCAATTTCGGGATTGCTCTCATTATGTATCCAATTTAATTTAATTTTAAAGGTCTAAAATTCACATACTTTTACAAAATAACTCAGAATAAAATATTTTACTCACCTACGCACTTAAACATCCCTACTGGTTGGTAGGGTATATTTAAGTATTACAGAATTAATTTCAGTAGGACTGGACTCAGCAAAGTAATAACAAACAACTGTTTCAAGCGCATGCGGATCCTCATCTTACTGTCCCTACCTGATGAGTGCAAACAGCACGAAACCGGTCGTGGGGTGTTTTGTGACGGAAAAGCATGCAAATGACTATTTTGAAACAACGTTATACTTGTAAGCCCTAGTTTATACGGATAGAACACCAAACCACCATGTCGGATTACAAAATCACAGAAAGATTATTCGTCACAATACTTCGAAAGTGAAGAGTGCACTTTGTTTCTCAGCTCAATCACAACCAGTGTCTGATTGTATGATGTCATCAGATTAGAAGCTGTATGATTATGTAATGCATTGGAATGTAAGTGCGGGGGATGTGAGCGCAACATTGCAATGATCATTTTGAAGTTCTTACCAAATTTCACCACACAATTAAGCACTGATGTTTGACGTCATCATTTGTTCCTTGAGCCTCGAGCCAAGGGGAAAGAAGAGACAGGCAAGCGCGTGGGATTTGGGCACCAGATAACTCGATCATTCGAGTTATTTTGACCGCTTAACCGAAAACCGTTTTTCGCTCAACGAGGCAATGCTCAGTAAACCCAATCATTCTGTGTGCATCAGATGGGGGAGAGAATTTGGAAACAGGTTGTGATGCCTTAGTTCTAGAATGTGAGATATACTATACAATTTTCCTTTCTATGCTGATAGTGCGTTTGACTTGAAACAAGCTTCCACTACTCTGTTCGAAAAACACGGGTTGTGGTAAAAACAATATTGATCCGTGACCTTCATGAACATGTAGCTTACTTGAATTTGTTCTCCGAGCTTGTTGAGTTTGCATCGGACGTTTCGTTATCAGACTAGGCAACATCTTCAGCGATTGCTGGCAAATTGACTGCTCGAAGTGGCACTGACGATGGTATTTGGCCGGCCGACCACTGGTCAAGTGATCGCATGTGATTGATTGATTGATTAGCTGCCTTTTCGGTTCTTCGTCTTAGTCGCATCCGTGCGTAGATGTCGTCCAAGCTCACGTGTTCGTTGATCGATCGTTCACCGGAGTGCCAGGCTTCGATGAACTCTCATGCTGCTTTGTTATTAGCTCGGGCCAAGATGTGGCAGTTATGCCAGTCCATCTCGTGATCTTCGTTGTCGACGTGAGTTGATATGAGAGACTTGGTGTCGTGACGTCGTACGGCTAGTTGATGCTCATGGATTCAAGTTTTTAGTTTCCGACCGTTTTGGCCGATGTAGTGTTTGTCACAGTGCGTGCACTGTATTTTGTACACTACGTTTGCGTTTTCATTTTTGGGTATTGCATCTTTCAACACATCTTACAACAACGACCCGAGCTACAAATATTCCAAACAATACTAACCTTCATAAACATCTTTGTTAAAAGTGATTTTATTTGGACAGATTTGTGATAGTTGTAGCATAAATACATTTCACACTGGGAACACCAGGGATGCATACTTTAAACTAGTCGGGATGAATTATACAGAAAATTAATTTTTACAATAGCATACCCAATATCAAACATCGGGTGTGTGATCCATGGTTTGATAATATTGCACACATTTTTAATGAAAAAACATGTGTTTTCCGGATTTTCAATAGATATAATGCAACAGACAAATGGCAAACTTTAATCGAACTATTATTTTAATCTATAGTTTCTATTTTATCGTACAAATATCATAGATTAGTAACGACAAAGTCCGAGCTGATAATACCATTTTTAAATTGTATAAATATACATTTACATAGCCAACAAATTGTTCTAGTTTAACTTTTAATTTTCTACAGATTGATTTATTCTCCGTCAAAACAAGTTATCATATTACTTGTTTAGCATACATTCCATCACACAGAGCAAATGAGGATTTAAATGACTAGTTTAGTTTACTAAGGACAGATACTTCTGAGGATGCGCACTTACATATTTTGAACTAAAGCAGGTTTTGGTTCACTAAAATAAATTTATTTGGAAAAATATCGCTGGCAGACATTTTGGTTACTTATATCAGATGAGATTGCCAATTCAAATCTGTGCATACATTATTATAGTATTTCTAATCTCATCAATACTTTTACTCAAACATTGTGTGGATATATTATTGTCTTCGCTAAAATATCATGTACACGAATAAAACCTCTTTCAAACGTATCCTGATCATACTATCCCTACTTGATTAGTGCAAACAGCACGAAACCGGTCATTCGGGGTGTGTGTGTATGTGATGAAGATGCATGCAAATGAGCTTTTTTAGTCATGGTAATGGATTCAAACCCAATCTGCATGAGTGTAGGCTCATGTGTTTGAAAAGGTGAGTGGTACCAACTTTATAAAACAGTGATATTTAAGCGCAACTTGTCTTCCACTCGTCGACTGTTTCAAGGGCATGCAGATCCTGATCCTGTGAAATCTCTCTTCATTTTAGTATTTAAAGGAAGCTGAACGTATTGTCCCAAATTGATGAGTGAAAAAATCACAGTCCTGGGCGCGGCCTTAAAATCGGCGGTATTTTGTAATCAATTTTTAAACTACAGTTTCTATTTTTCTATCATCATTTTTGTTGTTAATTTTTTAACATTTTTCCATATAAATCGACTAGGCACCGCACTCGTTAAATGCGATGCATTTTATAAACTTAGGAACAGGGAATTTTTGATGTGCCTGTTAGAGAAAATTCAATTGAATACTGGAAAAGCACAATTGGAAGAATCTTGCAAACTGAAATTTTGAGGGTTAGGATCACAGCGTTTGATGTCGCTGGTAGACGAATTCAAAGCAGTTTCAGATTGAAAAATTTGACTAGCAATCCAAAGTTTTCTATGAAACTATAATTTTTTTCTTCTGTTCGTGTATTGTCTTTTGGAATTTTGTGTGATTCAATTAATATTTGCTGGAAATTTGTTCAAGGAATTGAAGCTATTTTCTTGTTTCAAGAATGTTGATGGGAATGCATGTAAATGAGACTTCAAGTATGAAACCCGTGCGTTTCACCCAAACTAAGGGTTTGCGGTCACATGTGATTGACCAGTGAAGTTGTGTCAATCTTACCCGACAGTGGCATACACGTAAACAACATGCTTATCATTATTCACACTGATTCACGACGTGGGGATGTAGTCCTATGTTTCCGATCAGATAAGCGTAAAACGCACGAAACCGGTCTTTGGTTGTGTGTGTGTGTGAGAGAAATGCATGCGAATACAAATTTCTAGTTCACGCGCATGGGTTAAAATCCTTTTGATTCAATGCAACCATGTGAAATTAAACAGATAGATACACCGAGTCGTTGTTTTTCTACATATTTAGTTAGAGCAACACAAAACCGCTCGAGCTGCTATGAAATAAAATCATTTGTGTACGAATAAAATATTTATTTGCATGCTTTTCCGTCATTCACACCCCACGACCGGTTTCGTGCTGTTTGCACTCATCTAGTAGGGACAGTGAGATCAGGATCCGCATGCACTTGAAACAGTGGAGGAATGGTAAACAAGGAGCGCTTGTATGCCACTGTTGGGTAAGGTTGGTACGACCAACCTGTTCAATCACATGAGCCCTCTTTCATGTAGACTGGGTTTAAAACCCATGACCATGAATATAAAACACATTTGCATGCATCTCCTTCACACAACACACCCCACGACCGGTTTCGTGCTGTTTGCACTCATCAGGTAGGGACAGTAAGATCAGGATCCGCATGCGCTTGAAACAGTGGAGGAATGATTAACAAGCGCTCCCTGTGTACGAATAATTTGGCTTATATTTATTCTGAATGAAAAGGTTATCCCATTACGAATTCAAACCGTATGTTATTATTCAGATTACAATTTTTTTGGTTTATAATTCATTTATGATTGCGTAATCATGATGGCACATGATCCTGAATTTAGATAAAATCCCAACATTAAAACTCGAAATCAGATTGTAGCTGTTGTGGTAGACGTTCAACTGATCATCAACCGTGACAGCATGTCGAACACACAAAAAACATGATTGAAAGTATTACGTAAATGCCATTGGCAATCATGTGCTCAGATGACGTATTTGTAGCGCTATAATATCACTTGAATTTGTCAATAGAAAAACATGTGCCTTGAGAATGGACTTGCTCGCACATTTGCGAAAAGTCCAACCACCAGAGAGTGCGTTCTGTTTAATGTGTTGGAACTCAATGCCTTATATAGGTGTGTGCCTGTAGAACTGTAAAGAATAGTGAGTTATTTTGATCCCAGTAGCAAGCCATACCTGTTAATCAATCTCTGGAGTGTGAATAAGTTAGAATGTTGTAAAGTAGCGTTTTCTGTTTAGGAAGGTGTCAACACATATGGACGCGATTTCTCAGAATACGTTGAATGATAAATTATTATAAACTCTTCTGTTAATGTAAACTCGGGTTTTTCATAATGTACGGATAAATGGTTTTACTGTCACATTGTGGAGTGTCGAATTGCAGTAGCAACTCAAACAATATGCAGACCTTCATCTTACAGCTCACCACTAGAGCGTTCGACGTCGACAATGGCGAACTCGGAATATTTCCTTTTCCATAATGATCGATTTATAACGGTTAAAATGACAACATCTTAGAAAGTATCTAAAGATTCACAAAGCCAAACGCATCGAGATAACATTTTGCTGAGTTTTGTATTTTCTATGTTTAAAATATTGATGATGCCAGAAACATGCTTAGTGCTCATCGCGCTGCAAGACTTGGGAGGCCTCCTGACTTTTATCACATTATGGTCCTTCGAATTATAAGTGATTTCGTCCAAAGTGTGCAGTAAACACAGGATGGAAAAGTTATTTCTCGTTTATCAACTGGGTGGGAAATAATAAGATACGCGACAGTGAGATATGAAACAGTGATTAATTGGTAAACAAAGTTATACTGGAATGCCACTGTTGCATGTGGTTCGTACAACGAACCACGATGTTCAAACACAGAATCTTATAGTGACTCGTGGTCAAGCACTCAAGGCGCTTATGGATGACCAACGTGATGTGTTACACACATAACCCTCACTACAACCGCAACAAACTGACTTCAGATTTAGCTCAAAAATCTTCACCTGTTCGAGAACTCAAGTCCGAGATAATGTTCGGCCTTAGCTGCTTTCGTTTCCACTCATGGATTATTACATTCACTTTGTAATCTTGGAGGTTCATCATAATGTGTTATAAACTGTGTCCTAACCGTAATATGATATAAATCAGAACAAATTCATACAAGGTATTTGAGCAGAACATTCACGTTTAACTTATTCTACGACGAAGGTATGGAAATATTATGGCTGTGCTTGCAACCTAGAGCGGGACGTTGTCGGGTATCCGAACCTTGTACAAAACAGTCACTAGGAACAAACTCTCGGTTTTCGCTAACAAGTGGTTACCAGTTCTCTCTCTCATTTTGTTAACACACGTTAGTTGACGCTAGCAAGTAGACATGCTCAAATTTCTGGGCAATGTTTCACAACATTTTACAGCATATTTCTCCTCTGATGGGTAAAATGAAATTGGGTGTGAGCATTCCAAATTGACGATTATTTAGATAAACTCAGAATCACGGTGTATAAACGTCTTCCAAAAGACAGCTTTATCAAATTTATTAACACCGGCTTTCAATTTCATATTTGATCGCTGCGCGTTTACAGCTGGACTTCCATTCTCCATCCAATGGATTTAATTAACCAAAATACGATTGAGATGTGTACTTGCAGGGATGGTAGTACTCAGAAAAAGTAGGAGTTGCGCAAAGCGGTAAACCATTATTATGTTATCCCACGGGAAATGCCCGTAAGAGTGTAAAATTGATTTTGATTTCTACGTTGAATAAACGATTTACGTTTTTTATCAGTGAAATCACCGTATGGGATAATGATTATAATTTTTTACGGTGCATGATCCAGGGAGTATGTAGAAAAGTATTCAGCTCAAGACACAATCTATTTCAGCTAAATGATTGAAAAATATCATATCTAGAGACGGTAAACCTAGTAAGTTTAAGCAAATTAAGAGTATTCATATATCATTCGATTATATACACACCGTGATCACTTTCACGCTGTTTGTATTCATCATATCGGAACAGCATATATGATGATTTTAGACTGTAGAGAAATGATAAAAAACGAATCCAATCTCGGTTAAGAAGGCTATGACGAACCTGTTTAACCATAAGTAAACATTCATGTGACGCAAATTGTTAAAAGAGTCTTGAAGAATGTTTCGAAATATGTATAAAGACTAATCAAATGCACTACACTTTGAAGTAACTGTTAAATAGGGTTCGTACAGTTAAATACATTCATTATTCATTCATTCAATCCTCCCGTGCCGGGTGGCACATGAGGCGATGACAACTTCACGCCAGTGGTTCTGGTCTGTCGCAGCTTCCTTTGCCGTCTGCACCGTGAATCATTGTGCATGTAGTTCGCGTTCCAACGTTCTGCGCCAAGTTTCCTTGGGCCATCCCCTTTTTCGTTTACCTTGCGGATGCCAGTGCATGGCTAGCTTCGTATGCGAACTGGGATCCATCTTGCAGACATGACCGAACCACGGATCTGTTGTCATCGTTTCCGTAGTAATGTAGGTTTTACGGGATAGGGTTGCTAGCCCTAAGCCCAACCCTCCTCCTTTCTTAGACGGGCTTGGGACCGTCCTTGGCGGAGTTACAGTTAAATACAGTGCTTCAATATCGTGAGTTGAAAGTAATTATCAGCGGATTGCTCAATTTTCTGTCAAAAATACATATTGGCTCTTTATATCGCGCTGCTAGGATGCCCAAAAAATTGAAAACAATTCAACTGAGAAAGTTTATTTTATAAGAAACGTAACAACATTATATACGTTAAACATAACCCAAATAATAGTTGTCTTATTCCCAAACCAACAACAGGCCATGTTCATCATACTTACTTGCTTACTTTCTGACAATGACTTTATGATCGTATTTTAGATAGCTGAATTTGGGTAAACTCATTACAAATGAGTATACAACTTGGGAAATCAACTTGTCAATTAGCTTTTTTGTTCATGATCATGGGATTAAACCCGTTCTACATGAAGTTTTCACATGTGATTGAACAGATTGGTCGTACCAACCTTATGCAACAGTGAGATACTAGATAAACTTGTTATTAAGTATTTTGCAGAGGTAATGGCTTAGTTCAAATGCAGTATCGCGAAATGATTCCCAATCGGACTTTCTAAATATTTAGAATCGACATCTGAAGTATGATTCTCACTTATTTAGCACTCACACACTACAATTAGATTTTTTCGTAATCAGCTCGAGGCAGTGAAATCAGATACAGTGAGCCATACACAGTGTGGATTAGGAAATCACCAAAAACGTTTACAGACAAGCTCTCAAGATGTTTAGAAACGGCCAATGTATAGTGCGGCTCAGACCCCCGCACTCATACATTACAAACGGCTTACAGCTGTCTGCAACTGTCCGGTGAAAATTTCATGCTTAGGAAGAGAGAGTGGAAATGTTGTCAACGAAGAATTATGCTTTGCACAGCCAAACTTTATGTGACCGATTCACAAAGTTAATCTTAGTGAACCAATGAAATCAATTGGAATAACCAGTTTTTGGAATGTACATATTTCCTCTGCTTGCACACCACAACTGATCTCTGGACGCTTGCCGCCGTCAAGTGACGACAGTAAGTTTTGGTTCAGTTCGACTTGCAACTGAAAAAGGATGAAAAACGGAAGAGAATGACCAGGGTATGTGGATTCTTCACGGCAGTATTCTGTGGTATACAAAAATGCTAACCAAACCTAGCACAGCCATAAAGGATCTTTGGTGGTTCAACGAAAGCAGGTACTCCCACGGATAATTAAATCCTATATCCGGCCAACAATGGATTACTCAGTTCAAGCATGGTTACAGAATGACATGGCTTTGCTGCAACGCTTATACCTCGTTGATACAAAACTGGTGGCCGGAATATACAACAGGCCATACGAGGAGAAAATTACAACTCTGAATCTATTCGACTTTTCGCACCGCCGAGTCAGGAATGATTTGATCATGTTGTTAAACATTCTACATACAGTGAATCACCCACTAGAACACCTGTTTCATTGGCAAGAAGCATGGGGTAGCGGATCTCAGACCTATAATTTAGCCATTCCACACTGTCTATGAAATTGTCAAAGGATTTTCTTTGTTGTCTGAGTTTGTTTTGTATGGAACTTCTTGCCATCACACATCATTTGTGTATCGAGGATAAACATGTTCAAGGTTGAACTTGACAAGTATATATTGACCAACCTTGCAACTCAGTACGCAAGCCGACATTCCATACTAACAAATCATCTTCGTTATTTTTATTTCTATGGTTAGTGTATAGTATGTGCTTTTTGAACCATTAAAACTTTGATTTACTTTGAATCAGATTAAAAAATAGTCTGCAACGGGACGCTACTTCTAATTGTGTTTCTAATGCGCTCGACATGCAAAGGCTGGAGTTTATACGTTTTCTATCGGGATCTATATTCTCAAATAATTAACACATACATACCTGTTACTGGACTAGTTTACTCAGGTTTAGGAAACTTGGCTTCTAGATACTTCATATCACCGAGCGTCTTGGCATATCGGATGATTTGAAATTATGATATATATTGAGTTGTTCAGACGACTTGGCCTGATGACTGTTAGACAAAAATCATGCGAGGCAATTTTATCATCGCATATAAAGTTCTTGATACTGTTTCTCACCCGCAGGATCATTGGTTCCTAATTCGAACTATCAGCAAGACCATAGATCACGGTTTTATGTTAAATATCTCACGCTCAAATTAGAGCTTCTGCTACGTATCTTCATTTAGTTTGTATGTGTTATCTGGTGTTATTATCCACAGAAGTGGCATGGTATGTGCTTTCAGTTGGTGTGCTAACATGGTTGCCAAAGCAATTGAATTTTGATCATTATCTGCAAATAGTGCACTCAGTGCCTCCTTTACACGACACCGTTTGGTCTATGCATTTGAAATAAGTTGCCTTCACGAGAGTTGTCAAGGAGAAGTTGAAAGTAATTCCGGACTGTCAATAGGGACTCTGTGTCAGGATGTTTCATTTAAGTTGATTCCTTAGGAATTTTGCATGATTGGATGTAGCCGCAAAGCACACGATGTTTGAGATAAGTGTTCTCCTTCCGCTAGGTGGACCGCTTTTAACTTCTGATGAAATCCACCTTCCAGAAGCAAACAGGTTTTGAGGCAGTAGTCACCAGTCTTCGACCATTCAATTCCACCGAGTCGAACAAGACTACGCCTACTGGCCAGGAGCTGGAATTGGTTTTCAGAGGCAATTTAAGATGCGTGCTATTAAAGCATTTTGGATTTGGTAGCTTATCCTCTGAACCACTCGACCATGACAACCTCAGAACCAGGTCGTTTTTATGTTTTTTTGAAAATTTGCTCTTCAATATGAGGTTAACTCAACGAATTTAGCTCCGTTTATCTTCATATTGATAAGGCATTTCTCTATCTTACATCATTCACGTAAATATAAATGTGACAAGGCTTGACAATAACCGGCGGGAATTTTTAGTGAAAAGAAAGACAGATTTTTATGGGATGTATAATTTTTCAGAGAATTTTCGATATAGAGCGAGGATTGTCGTAAAAATGTCTTTATTGTAACATGCTGAACTTGAACTAATCTTGAACAACCTTTTTGAGCTAATATTCTACATGGAAATCCCTAAATATGAAGTCGATTTTAGCAGCTAACGTGTAAGTTAAATGCTAAATTATTCCTGCCAACATTTTGTATGATTTGTGTTTTGTACAACAATTGCAAAATGACGTTACTTGGGCGTGATTCTCATCAAATAAAATCGTCTTGGTACATGCTTATCTAGGCGGAGATTACGTGGAAATATGGTTCGCTTTTCGGATTATTGATTAGTTTCAACAAACAATTGTTACCATTAAAAGGGATTTTCATACCAAGAGAAACGCTGAACTCACCGCTTCACAACTACAATCTGGTGGGTCTCCATTCCCGACTAAATTTCCGAAGACATTTCTATTCTGTCCAAGTCAACTTTTGCTATGTAATGTGGGTTGAGAGACAGTTGTTCCAGGTGATCAGCTAGATGATACGAGAGACCAAGCCCACCGAGACAAAGAACAGAACAACATAGGATGAATATGAAATGACCAATCCGAGACTCAGGACACAGGTTCGAAGGTCCTAGAGCTGGACAGGGCCAGTGTTTATATAGAGGAGATAAAGGGGTGTGCGAAGTAAGCGGTAAGGACATTGAAGCGTAAGCTTACCGCGTGTCACAGCATGCATCCGCAATGTTCGGATAAGGACATTACCAATGTCGCACGTTTCATGGATGAGGACGTCTCACCCAACAACATTCTTGGAAGTGTTTGAGTTTTATCTTTACCCACTCAACCAGTTTGCATGAATTTATAACTAATTTATACGAGGGTGTTTCCAATCATTCGTCTCAAGCGTTCTTCCACTGTGTGTGTACTCTTATTCTAGCACTTTGGTGCTCTTTGAACTATTTAACACCTTCTTACAAACCTCTCTGGACGAAGCTGATTTAACTATAACTCATTAAGACAAAGTTGAATTATTTCAACCTTAAGCTTGCATGAAATTTGTATTGAGATGATTCATTGCTATTTTCGAGAACCGTGTGAAAGTTTGAGATGTCATTGCGCTGGGCGGGTCTTTCAGCAATCCAAATCGTGTTGATACATGTTACTCAATTTTTGTAATTTCAAAAGTTACAAAATTGGAGTCCGAATTGTGAAAGGTGTTATCTGATGTGGATATCTGCAAAAATCTGTGAAAAACATGTTGATGTCTTGACCACACAGGTCGACTCCATTAAAGAAAGACAAATACGTAAATTCAGAATTTTAATAACTTCAAAAGATAAATGTACCTCTGCTACTTCTTTTGATAACAATGCTCGACAATATTCTTAGCTAATTAATTTATCACATAGGTCGCTCTCGCAGACCGAAGAAAAATTGGTGGGAAAAGGGCTTAATGTCTGAACCAGCTACCGGTTAATCAGCGGATTCATTGCGGGAAGGTGTATCCAGCAGTATTAGAAAACTGCAAGCTGAAAGAATTAGCCTTGCGCGTGATGAACAACAGGTACTCTGTGAAAAAATAAGGGAATGGTGATCACTAAGGCAGACAAATGCAACGCAAAAGTGATTAAAGCGTTAAGGTTGAGTCACAAATTGCTGTAGGCCCGTATGAGGCTATTGACGACAATATCGATTACTAATAGCCGTAAAGAGTGGTTGCTAGATATCTGCAAAGAATATAAGCATAACATGTTCAAGGATTATGGCTCATGCTCTAATCAAAATCTGCTCAGACACTTAGGTTCTATGGAGATCAGAATAGGTGAACACCTCTGCAGTGATGCTGGGGATAAGAAACGAGCTCATTAGGAATTTATTTCTCTTGAAAACTTTGCACTAGAGTACATGAACATAGAAAACAAATGGGCAGGCAACTTTTGAATCCCAGTGAATATCATTCATTGAATCGGGATTCTACCCTGCAGAACAGCGCGGAATTTGATAAAGTGTAAATCTAATGGTGTGGAGGTGAAAACTTATGGAGAAAAACTAAACGCTCAATGCAGTTGAAATAACAAAGGCTCGGGAGAATGTGGTGAACAAGTTGAATGGGTCGGATATATCAACAATACGGCGTCCGGTACTTCAGCGGGTAAGGATTAACGTGCATAACACCTAATGCAGAATCGGCAAGAGCGAGTAGAATTATCGCTCAATAGACATTGTTCGCACTTGCACCAGCAAACAAAAAGCAATTAAGTGAAACTTCGTGTACACGAATAAAGTCATTTTCATGTTCTTCTTCTTCTAAGTGATTATTGCGCAATGATTAACGTGCGTGACCATCAATATGCCCACATGTAGTCGGTAAGCGGACGTTGTTAGCACCTACACACCAAAAATAAACAATTAGGGGTTTAACACCTCTAGGAGGTGTATCAATTTGCCTTGATCTTACTTGTCGGCCTTAGGTAACTTAGGATTTGTTGGGCGAATGCAATTTTAACTTAAACCCTGTTCGTACTGACATCCTTGTTCTGGCAAAGTTGCTATTTTAGATGCGAAACGTTACCCATGAATATCATTGGGGTTTTTCATGAGCTGATCGCGAGAGACTAAATGTTGTTTCAGGATCTGGTCAAAATTATCCTAATAGAAGAAAAAGAAGAAGGTTTTTTTCGTTAATACACATTTTCAGCGAATCAAATTAATTTAACCACACAAGTTTTTAATGCGAATAATGAATATGACAGAAGAGTTAAAGTTTAATTGGAAAAAATTGAGATTGTCAGTCACATTCAATTCGAAAAAAGCTTCGATTTCGTTTACACCGGTATTAAGCGTTGCGATGGAAGTTGACGAATTGTAAAAATCCACATACACAAGTTTTCTTTTCCATTTTTCTGACCGGCGCAGCAAATCCCCCATTTTTAAAAAATTGCACAGCATTTAAAGCGTGCGGGGCATCTAACGTCTTTCGATTACATAGAAATATGTTTAACAGTTTAAAAAAAAACAAAAGGGTTCCATGTTGATTTAAAAAAATTAAAATGCGTAGAAAAAGTTATTTGAGCACGGCCGATTCAAAGGCATCGCTCAAATGTGGAGCGTTAGAGCAACAGAGCAGTTTGGGGAGATAGGGGTGTTTGACAGCGGTGGAACTATTCAAAGCTGATGGATCTGTGTTGGATTAAGTTTACCCGGGATAGACATTTTTACTTGCCACACAAATGGTTTCGCTCCACACGTTAGCTCGACCTAGCCATCCGAACTTTCTGTGAAGCGTTTGCGATCTACGCGATATTTAAGTGGAAACGGATTTGGGAACTAGGTGTTATGATTTCTGCAATTCCGAAACGGCTTAACAACTACAAACTTCATTGAACAAGCACTACCACCGAACGAAGTGAAAAGTTGTAGCTCATGGATTGCATTGTGAGTGTAATATGTTCGTTGAATTGTCATTTTGGCGAAACGATATTTGATCATCGAGTTAAATGACATCATCCATATAACTTCTTTCGAAATTATCGCTGATGATGTCATTCAGCTTGATGACGAAACGTCGTACAACAACACAGAACATCAAACATCCATTCACAGAGCTACGATCGTTACTTTCCAATCGAAACTAGATGCTCATGTCAAAGAGCACTCCACTATCGGCCCTGTATATTGACCTTATATGAACATACACCCAAAACAAACACATCAAAATAAGTTTGATTTCATCCAATGGTACATGTGAATCGATTGCTTTTTTCAACATAACATCTTGATTCTTGTAATGTAGTGCTCACATCCCCATCCATTACACACCACTACCGTTTTCTGGCTGTTTGCCATCATCAGGTGGATACAATAAGATCAGTTTCAGCGAGCCTTGATTCTTGATTCTTGAGTATTTGCATCAATATGAACCACCACCTACCCACAACGTAGGAACATGTTATCAGGCTGGATGATACTCATATTCCAACATGTGTCTCGACCTCCCTGTAAGACTTGCGGTTAATGTGGTTAGGGACTGCCTTTAGGACTGGTTTCAGCGCTTTCTGACACGCAAATGTTTGGAAGGACTCTAACGTGTTTCGAAGCCATTCAAGGTTCACCTCTACAGCGAATATGCGTCTTTTCATGATTGAATTAGAGTTTTCGGCACTTGATAAATCACTAGTTACCTTCAGTCAGCATGGATTACATATATAGCAAATGCCTGATAATTTTTCATTATTAATTAGAGTCACAGATTCGGGTGATAAATACTTTTCACAGATCGCATGAATAGCAATTGATCACAAGTAACATTTAACTTGACGCGATCTGGGACTTACCAGCTTTTGATAAAGTCTGCACTTTTCACAAGCCTCGTCGTCAGGTCCGTTTAAGGTCACGTTGTCGGTCATCGTTACAATTTTGCGAGAGCGAGTCGATACACTTTACGAGCGGTCGTTTATCGATCGGTGTCTCTCAGTGGTGTGCAAGAACGAGTGGATGCGATGCAGTGCGACCCGAGGGACAGTAAAATGCGTACACTTTCACGTAAAGCGGGGCTGTTCTGTGAGATTTGATCAAACAGTGTTGAAATAACTGTCAGTAAATACCAAATAGGGAGATATTCCTGATGGTATCCGAGTTGTTGCGTTATTCTGGATTGGAAGCAATGTTGCACGCGTATATAACGTTGGATTTAAACTGGAAAATTTTGATTTTCCGGGATTCACGTTTCTCAGACTTGAAAATAGTATATTCAGAATGAGGAAGATGAGACAATTTCAATGATATAGGAACCGTCTAGTTCCTGTCATAGATCGAAGCGATACACCCAACAGTATGCGCCCACATCCACCCGTATCCGGAAACTAGCTTATATTGCGCTTATACGCTTGTGTTGCGTATAAATGGTTGACATCGACTGTGGGAAGCCATCAGCAACTTTAAAGTTGACTTTATTCAGAATTACTTCCAGCAGGCTCTGAGCACATTTTCGCTCAAAACCATTTTTAAGCGCTACCGTCAATAGAGAGGAAGACGTCTGTAGTGATATGCAGGCAACAAAATTCCGTTATACATGCAAATGTTAATATTGTGTAGAAAGAACGAATGTGCCGCTCTCAGCTTCTAATCCGAAACATCTTTCGTTCATTATACTAGAGGGATTGTAATACGTTAAGTTTTAGGATAAAAGAAGACGAAATTTCGGTTTACGTAGATTATCCATACCATATTCTTTAAAAGTTCATTTGAAGTTTTCTAGCTCAATAGCGAAACCAAAGCTTTTCTAGTGCTGTTTGCATTTAACAGGTGGGGACAGTACAATCATGATATGCATGTAATAAAGAATGGTAAAATGACCTTAGGGTGAGTGTGGTGGAAATTCATGCAAATGAAGATTGTTGTTAGTGACTATCAATGTAAACCCATCTGCATGTGTTTAGACAAATGTGATTGAAACAGTGGGAAAAGGGTCGTTGGATGTGTGTGAAGGAAATGCATTCATATGTGGATCTCTGTAAA
>JACCGJ010010032.1:0-22840 GCA_013407085.1 Atriophallophorus winterbourni
ATACTTAAACAATCGATTCAACGTAAAACGTCTATTTATCAATTACCTTTTTAATTCGAGGATTTGTGAATACTTCGTTGAGCTTCTGTAAATGATCCCGTAAAGCCAATGCATCGATGATGTAATCCATCTGCCGCGTAGAAATTTGAATTAGGCATGTGATGCCTAAGTAAGAGCGGTGATTATGGTGCTGTAAGGCGAAACAAAACCCATATTATTTAGTATAAATGATGTCGAAAAAACAGATGTGCGAACAAGATTTAATGACAAACAGTAAAGCAACTTAACTCATAAAAAGGAAAATTAGTACCAATGTGTAGGACAAGTGTTATGATATACTGATCAATGCCTTTGACATCAGTAGACTATCCCTGCTACAGTCCTTTTGATAATGTCACACGAAAGGACCGTTCTTGGCGTAAATCAATATTTTCAACAAAGAGTGACAAATCCAGTAGCTGTTACGATTCGCGTCTCACGTTTAGAATAGCGAAAACTATAAGCTTGGCGAAATCTTTTGAATTATAAATTCAGAAAGTGAACCACTCATTATGAACGCGCGTGTTAGCATGATTCAAAGGCCATTTCTTTTACGCAATAAATTCAACGTTGTTATTTAATCAATCGTGCCATGGAAATAAATGTAGCGGTTGACGATTTGCATGAGAGTCATCAAACACCAGATAATGTGAAAAGGCAAGAAGGTTTCGACAAAAGCAAACAGAAAGCAGAATTCTTTAACAAAATCCGTCTTATTTGGAGAAAATCGAAGACGTTGAGGATTGAGTATGACGAGAGTACGCCTAGTAAATTTGATTGTTTTATCAAACCGTTTAAGCAATTCTATTGTTGCTTGTATCTCAGGAGAAATATCACTCACTTCTAAGTCAACCGCAATCTCACTAGCATCAGCGAGATCACGTATAATTTTTTCGAGAGCCTCTTTGTCATCTATATACATATAATTTTCATCCAGCGGCGAAATTTGATCAACGGGTGCGATAGGTTCCCATTCTGAAATCATTTGCGCAAACACTTCAAGTTCGGCTGAATATGGATGAGGTGATCTGAAAAGTTAGTAATAGAGCTAATCTCGTACTGTTCATCATCTGGTAGGTTTTTATCGATAGATTCTGCAAATTAGGATTGAAAAACACGGTAGCAAACCTGAAAGTGGTACAATGCAGTTTGGCTTATGTGTTAAACAGGGCCGGAACGGAGACGCCGTATTGTCTGGAGGTTTCGAAAATGAAGACTGAGGACGCCGAACTTGTTTAGACGTTAACAGTCGTAGTACGTTGTTGGATGAAGGATGATCAAGCACAGAATTTTCCTCAGATTCATTCTTAAAGAGCATTAAAAAAAGAAATTGCTTTACTTTTGAAGAATTGCGTCCTGGAGTTGAGTTGTTATCGCAAGAGGCAACTATCAGATTATCAGCTGTGGACATTTTGCGACTCGGATCCTCTTCATAATCCATTGCTTTTGACTGAATTGTTTGACAAAATG
Organism: Atriophallophorus winterbourni; assembly: GCA_013407085.1. Taxonomy (NCBI): domain Eukaryota; kingdom Metazoa; phylum Platyhelminthes; class Trematoda; order Plagiorchiida; family Microphallidae; genus Atriophallophorus; species Atriophallophorus winterbourni. Next base: position 1,510 of record JACCGJ010010032.1, read on the forward strand.
AATGGAAATACAAACCAGCCTTTCTAATAACTTGTCGTTAGCATCAACGATGGAGAAAAACTTCTCTCGCGGCGTTTTTCCTGCCGGCACATCAATAACGTTTGCCTTTGCATCTAAAAGATCAAAAGTAGCTTGGATTCTGGACCATCAAAAGAAATAACCAGAACGTACGTTGAAAGTATCCGCTTGGATTGTCCGGTTGTAATGGCCTTGTATTTTGGAAAGTCATTGTAATAAATATATGCGGGGGTATCTAACGTCGGCAAGTCCTGTGATAACTTCACCGCCTTAGCAACCAGTGGCAACAATTTCTGGAAAACAACTTCGATAACGGTAAAAAAAATACTTGTAAAACGGAATCTTCTTTACCGCCAAGGTGAGCCATGATTCTCAAATTGTATTTAAGGTTTATATTCTGCACAACAATAAAAGAGGGACAGGTGATTATTTAAAAATACGTAGCAAATTGATAAAAGACAACTCAACACACGTATAGTTTAACGAAAAAATAATCTAAGAGCAGATAGGCGAACACATAAAAAGTGAATTAACTGCCTTCGAAGACTTCCTAAACTCAGTTTGTCTTTTCAATTATATACAGGGTGTCCCAAAAATGTATACACAAGAAAGATTGTGTGGAGTGACGAGGCCACATTCAAGTTAAATGGTTACATTAGCCGTCATAATTGTATGTATGTATGTATGTATGTATGTATGTATGTATGTATGTATGTATGTGTGTATGTATGTATGTATGTATGTATGTATGTATTAAAGCACAAGCCTGTCAGATTGCCCAGGCCTAGACAGATATGAGGGGGAAATAAAAATAGAAATGGTAGTGAGGCTCCAGCGTGTTTCAGCATGCAGCTCACTACCGTTGGCCAATCAATTTAGCACGATGTTAGCCACACAGCACATAATTGCTGCACGTCATAATTGCAGCTATTGGGGACCAGAGAATTCACACGTTATTGTCGAACGTCATGTCAATTTACTGGGTATTACAGAGTGGTGTGGTTTATCATCAAGAGGATTAATTGGACCGTTCTATTTTGACTCTACTGTAACCGGTCTCATTAACTTGAACTTGCTGCAGCAGTCTGTTATTCCAAGCATTACAGAAGATTTGAAAGATGAAGATATAATATATTATATTTATATATATATATATATACATAGATATATATATAGAACTATGTTTATTCGAGGCGAGATATCTTATCCAAGTTTGCTTTTGCTTACTGTTATACATTCTGTAGCTCATTATCATCAGTAGCAGTAGCAGCATGAAACAGTAAGTAGGAAAAGTAGATAAACAGACACGTAAAAAAGAAAGCGGACAAGCGGAATATGCAACTACAAATGTGCAAAAAGCAGCTTGGTTTTGTAGTTTGACTGCAGGCAACGTTTAAATTATTTTTGTTTGTGTTTCAACTAAAACATAATGATCTCGAATAAAATTATGATAGAATAATACACACTTGAGCCACTGACTTCGGTTTGCAGCAATATCTCGTAAGGTTTTTAACCAACGGTTAGGTGGATCACCTGGACCCCACCTAAACAGACGAATACGTCCCACTGAGCCTAGCGCTACAGTGAGTTTCTTGATTCGAGCGCCTTACTGTATGGATCTGCTCCCGGTCTTATTTCCCAGCCTCTACCAGGCTCTGCAAACAAGGCGCGGTATGTTAAACGGTGATGAAGCATTTTTAAAACATGTCCCAACAACCGTAACCGAACAAGCATCAGCATTTCTGTCAGTTCATGGCCTGTTGATCTCAACACCTAATTGCAGACATCTATACTTGTAACGCGATGATGCACCGAATGCAAGCAATCCAACGCAGGCAACGGATTTCAAAAACAGAAAGCCGATGGACATCTTCCGCTGGGATAGACCAAGTTTCGTAGCCATAAAATAGTGCAGCAAGCATGGCTGTGGTACAATCGGTTTTTAGTATGGAGTAAAACATGGCGTCAACGACAAAAACGTCGGGTAGCAAACTCTCCACTTGCTTTGCGTACACGTTGTGAGCTTACGTCCTTAGCACAACCGTCAGCAGAGGTACAACTGCCGTATCCATACATTAAACGTTGCTAATTTGAACAGTATGCGTGGATGAATGAACGCTCTGGCGGTATTAGAATCAGGCGACATATTCGAAGTAGATAAATTTGGAGACGTTGATAAATAAGCTGTAGTTCTGTCAGGTAAACCTAGGAAACTACAAAACGATTAGTTAGTGTTAGGAGGGTAACCTCCGAATGTACATTATGTAATAGTTTACAGTTTACATAAAACCTCTTTTCACTCTTTCACCTTGCCATTGGTGCTTTGTATTTCAGCAATAAACTTCCATTCCATTCACTAGTGCTTCCGTCTGAACCAGTCTGTTTGCGAATCTAGAGTTTTTCCCGTGACTGTGAAAACATAACAATTTGGCGATGGGGTATTACTGAATCCCCATACAATGTCTATACCAGTAGAAGATGTAACAAATCTTCTTCGTGATCAACAGGCGCCGTTTGAACAAAGTCAAATGCGCATGATCGAATTACTCACACAACGCCTAAACTCTATAGCAACGGTTGGATCGTCTCATGTGCAGTCTGAAACAATAGATTCTGTCTTTGCTACCATCACTGAGTTCCGTTACGAACCTTCATCGGGACAAACTTTCGATGCCTGGTACAAGCGCTGGGAGGACACCTTTCAGCATGAGCTCAGCAGCAAGGATCCAGCCTGGAAAGCACGTTTGCTGGTTAGGAAGCTTAGCACGGTTGAACACGAACGTTTTACCAATTATATCTTGCCGAAAAAACCCAAAGATCTCACCTTTGAGAAAACGGTAACTCAGCTCTGTGAAATATTTGGCGACCAAGCTTCATTGTTCAACCTTCGATGCAACTGTCTGAAGTTATTCAAGACAGCTGCGACTATGTCAGATTTCCAGGAATCGTCAACCGAGGTGTGAAAGGTTCCAGTTGAAATCACTGACCGAAGATCAGTTCAAATGCCTCACATTTGTTGCAGGTCTCTCCTCTCACGATGATTCAGACATTCGTATGCGGTTGTTATCCAAATTGGACCAAAATCCAAATATGACTGTTCAAGATCTAACCATTGAATTTCAACGTCTGCTAAATCTTAAGCACGATACTGCGATGGTGCAGCAATCAGCTCAGCCATCAAATTTGGTCCAGAAGGTGAAACAAACCTCATTCTCACATTCAACAAAGCCCCCAACACCATATTGGTCATGTGGTGAATGGCATTTCAAACGGCTTTGTCTATTTAAAAAGCGCCAATGCAAGACATGCAATCGCAGAGGTCACAAGGAAGGATTCTGCCCTCCGAACAGTAATGATGATAAGAAGATTCGTCATCCGCGAAAACGGATTTTACAAAAGTCTACATTTTCAAAGCGTCCTCAGTCTAACTCAGTGTACACCACCTTCAAAGTTGATTTCGAATTTCGCCGACGATTCATCACTATATGTATGAATCAGACGCCAGTAAGCCTGTAGTTGGATACTGCCTCTGACATAACTATAATCTCACATGCTACTTGGGATTTTATCGGAAAATCGACCGTAAGCCCCACTGAACATTATGCTTAAGATGCTTCAAGAAATCCCCTACAGATATCTGATGAGCTAAATTGTGACGTCTCCTTCACCGGAATTTGTTATCTGACAGAGCATGTGCAGCTAAACTTACTTGGTCTCGATTGGATGGAAAAACTAAATTTGTGGAATTTACCTCTGAATTCTGTGTGCAATAGCGTCTCTATTGCTCATACAGCAAATTCTAAACCAAATGAAGATGCGGTTATCGCTTCAATCACTCTTGAATCAGAAGTCAGCAGTATGCTCAATACATCACTCCGTGCGCTTTCAGTCACTTCAGCCATGGTTTGTGAAGCTACTGCCCATGATCCACTACTTCAACGAGTCCTGGAACATACCCGTACCAACTGGCCGTCACAGTGCCCTGATGCCCAACTCATGCCCTTTAACCAACGACGTTGTTCGTTGTCAGAAGTCAATGGTTGTATATTGTTTGCTCATTGTGTGGTTGTGCCCGCCCAATTGCAGCATAAAGTTTTGGTTCAGTTTCATAACGGACATCCAGGTATTAATCGCATGAAGGCGCTAGCACGAAGTTATGTTTATGGGCCTGGATTGGATCAGCAGATTTCAGATTTAGTGCGCAATTGTTCTAAGTTTCAATTGTCAGCAAAATCTCCTCCCAAGTCAGTTTTGTTTTCTTGGCCTCCACCTCAATCTCCCTGGTCACGTTTGCATATCGACTTTGCAGGACCAATAGATGGTCAACAGTACTTACTCCTTGTCGATGCCTACAGCAAATGGCCCGAAATATTTCCCATGTACCGTATAACGTCTGAAGCCACCATCATGAAACTCCGTCATATTTTCAGTCGTTTCGGCGTTCCAGACATTTTGGTGTCAGATAACGGTACTGCTTTTGCCTCCGCAATTTTTGCCAAATTCTGTCAACTCAACAACATACAACACATCCGTTCACCGTCTTATCAACCGCAATCCAACGGGCAGGCGGAACGTTTTGATGACACATTCAAGCGAGCCATCTCTAAACTCAGGGGAGAGGAGACCATACCATAAATAATCGAAACATTTTTGATTAACTGTAGAACCACTCCAAACCCAAACGTTCCGAATAAGTGTTCTCCAGCGGAAGCTTTAATGAACAGAAAGTTACGTTTGCCAATTGATGCAATATACCCAGTTGCACCAAAAACTATCACCAGGAACACTGAGATGCAGGAACGATTCAATCGTCGTCACAATGCAAAAAAGCGAGTGTTTTCACCTGGTCAGGTCGTACTTGCGAAGGATTATCGTGGAGGTGTTGAGAAATGGACACAAGGTCGTATTCTGCGCCGTTCCGGTAATGTAACTTACGACGTCGACGTTCAGTCTTCAGTCTGGGTTCGACATGCCAATCAATTATTACCCTCGAATTTGCATACGATGAACAGTCCGAGAGACAATGTTCCACTTGACATTCTCCTCGACACATTCGAACTACGTCTGTCTACAAATGTTGCCGCCTCTCCGGAAACTCCTGGTTTACAAAATCTTTGTACTCCACGAAGATGGACTGATCGTGTCCGGCATCCAGTTGCTCACATGCAAATCGACCCAAGACAACGTTCATACAAGGCAAGAACTCGAAGGGGAGGTGTTAGGAGGGTAACCTGGAATGTACATTATGTAATAGTTTACAGTTTACATAAAACATCTTTTCCCTCTTTCAGCTTGCCATTGGTGCTTTTGTACTTCAGCGATAAACTTCCATTCAAATCATATATATATATATATATATGGGATTCCATTGCGAAGTAAGCAGTTCAATAGTCAATAGTTTATTACGGTATAAAAAGCGGGGAGATTGTACAAACCGCAGGGTGGATTGTGCGGTGGTTCGACCGAGTCAAAGCAGCTTGTGTCCATCTTATTGGAGAAAAACAGATTGTGTGCAAAATATTGTCACAGAAAAAAATTGATTTTGGAAAAAAAGAATTTGACCGAAAACAAATATTTATGAATAGAATGATGCATTACCACGTGACGATCAAAAACACCCAAGCCTTAATTTTTAAATATCGCGGTAATTTAGTCCGCATTTTTAAGTTCAAGTTGCACTGTGCATGAAGATGGCTAATAGCCATATCACGCGATAAGATTTCTTTCGCGGTACGCGGTTGAGAACCCATTAACTGGCCATTAAGTATACAGTTCGTCTGTTCACACGTTCTTGTTTCCGCGTTCACTATACAAATGGGAGGACCAATGTGCCGCTGCGGCTCAGCGTGCACGCAAGGTACTTTTTCGGCTGAAATCAGTGCTATCGAGCAGAAGACCCGATGTATTCCTGCCACTGTACAAGGCATTAGTTCGGCCGCATCTAGAATACTGTGTTCAGGCGTGGTGTCCTCACTACAAAAAGGACATCCATCGACTTGAAAGCGTACAGCGCCTCGCAACTCGCATGATTGAAGGTCAGCGAGGGAAACCGTACGCTGTGCGCCTAATGTCGCTCGATCTTTTCTCCCGTAGGCGCCGTCGTTTGAGAGGTGACTTAATAGAAACCTTTAAGATCTTGAAGGGTTTGAGTGGCGTGCAAATGAACGACTTCTTTACCTTAAGCCCCGAGCTGGGCACCCGGGGCCACTCACTTAAAATTGCTAAGAAACGATGTCGGCTAGACTCCAGGAAACACTTTTTCAGCCTTAGGGTTGTTAACTTCTGGAACATTCTTCCATAAGAACTTATATCCTGCGGTACCGTGTCTAGTTTTAAGCAGGGGTTGGACCGCAACTGGGGTAAGTTTTTTCCTGAATACTCTCCTTAATTGCTTTACATAGAATGATGCATTACCACGTGACGATCAAAAACACCCAAGCCTTAATTTTTAAATATCGCGGTAATTTAGTCCGCATTTTTAAGTTCAAGTTGCACTGGGCATGAAGATGGCTAATAGCCATATCACGCGATAAGATTTCTTTCGCGGTACGCGGTTGAGAACCCATTAACTGGCCATTAAGTATACAGTTCGTCTGTTCACACGTTCTTGTTTCCGCGTTCACTATACAAATGGGAGGACCAATGTGCCGCTGCGGCTCAGCGTGCACGCAAGGTACTTTTTCGGCTGAAATCAGTGCTATCGAGCAGAAGACCCGATCTATTCCTGCCACTGTACAAGGCATTAGTTCGGCCGCATCTAGAATACTGTGTTCAGGCGTGGTGTCCTCACTACAAAAAGGACATCCATCGACTTGAAAGCGTACAGCGCCTCGCAACTCGCATGATTGAAGGTCAGCGAGGGAAACCGTTCGCTGTGCGCCTAATGTCGCTCGATCTTTTCTCCCGTAGGCGCCGTCGTTTGAGAGGTGACTTAATAGAAACCTTTAAGATCTTGAAGGGTTTGAGTGGCGTGCAAATGAACGACTTCTTTACCTTAAGCCCCGAGCTGGGCACCCGGGGCCACTCACTTAAAATTGCTAAGAAACGATGTCGGCTAGACTCCAGGAAACACTTTTTCAGCCTTAGGGTTGTTAACTTCTGGAACATTCTTCCATAAGAACTTATATCCTGCGGTACCGTGTCTAGTTTTAAGCAGGGGTTGGACCGCAACTGGGGTAAGTTGTTTCCTGAATACTCTCCTTAATTGCTTAACAAGCTTAGGTTTTTCATCTCTCAGCGTTATCCCGTAAATAAAGTGAGGTCTAGAGTTCTCTGTGTTTTTTATTTCTATTATACACAATGCTACTTCAGCTGACCTCTCACCGTGCTGTTGAAGAGAATCTGCTTTTTCTTTTTCCAGCATCGGCTATAACGCGGTGCTTCCTAAGTTCAAGATAATCTCTTGGCTTCGCGATCGGCGAAGATTTCAAATAGACAAGAAGAATAAACGTGTTGGCAGTGGTAGGTGCTTCTCTGCAGCTTTCCACCGAAAGAAATTCTGGACGCTCGATTGGCTTGTTAGCCACATACTGTCCTGTGCAAACTGAACTGAACTGAATATCTGGATTGTAGGGCAGGGTTCCTTTTCACCAGCACGGTGAGAGTATCAGCATCAGCATCACAGGGCGATGGTCGACGAAGCCAAACGAATGCCCAGATTCTTTCGGGGTGTGCTTGAAACACCCGCCACTACCAGGATTGATTTGTAAGTAATTTAGGCGTGTGTAACTGTGAATGGAACATGGGAGAGGTCTCATCACCGAAAGGTGAAAGAGTTAATGCATGTTGCATGTCCAATCAAATGAAAAGACGATGAACAGCAGTTTATTGCAACAAACATGAAAATTGATAAAAAAAACGCTTTTTTGTGTTTAAAAATGATTTTCCAAACATTTATGTGGTTTTTGACCATAAATATGGAGGGATTTAGTCTTAAGGAAAGAGCACCTACCAACGTTCGTCCAGCCCATGTGTGAACGCAATTACTGAAGTTGCCGAGATTAGTTCTGCGGGAAGTAAGTTCTACGCGTTCATTATACAGATGCTAAAGGAGTGCGTTCTTGATTGGAGCCAGTTGTGCTGTTTACTTAGCCTAAGTCTGTGCCCTCGTGTACCAATTAAAGGATAGAACTGAAAGAATTCATTGAATTCGAGACAACTTAATCCTTTGACAACGTTAAAGGTCTCTATTAGATCCTCAATAAGTTGCCTCCTCATAAGCGAGAAAAGTCCTAGTGCTAATAGGTTTTCATAATTGGTGTATGCTAACTACTCGATCATGCGAGTGGCTAGATTCTGTACCTTTTCTAGCTACACGATATTCTTCTGGCAAAACGGCTTCCAATAGAAGAATGCCATAACATGCGTGATCAATACAAACACTTGTTGTATTCTTGTTGTTGTTTTTAGTTTGGCAATGTTGAAAAATAGGTTATGCAATTTAGCGTCCAATTCCCTCTTAAATCTTAACACGTTAGGTGGTTTATTAACAATTTGGGAGCTTATTTCAGTTGTTAACTACATGGTTGCTGAGAAAGTGCTCGTTTACCATCAGCCTGGGTTTACTCTCGAGACGTCTTATTAAATTACCCTTTGTAGTTGTTTTAGTGGCAAGCTAGAGTAATTCTGTAATGTTATCTACAGTGAGACCCATTAAAATCTCGCAGCCTGTTTAGGTCCATTCAGTTAAGTTGCTCAGGACCGTAAGGGGCTAACAAGCAAATCGAGAGTCTAGAATTTATATCGGTGGAAAGCTGCAGAGAAGCAGTCACCACTGCCAAAAATATTTTCTCATTATTCGTTAACCATTATCAAGGATCGCGACACCAAGAGATTATCCGTGTTGTATTTAGTAAGCACCTCGTTATAAATGATGCTGGAAAAATAAAATATACATTTTTATTCACCATTACGGTGATAGGTCTGCAACAGAAAAGTTGTTTATTAAAAAAACAGAACTCCAGCATTTACTTTATTTACCAGATAACGCTTAAAGTGGTGGAATTCCAAATCTCGCATACCAATTAGGGGAAATATTCAGAAAAGAGCTTACTACAGATACGCACCGAACGATACTTAAAACATGCGACAGAACTGCAGGATATAAGTTCTTCTGGAAAGCCGTTCTAGAAATGTACCATCCTGATGCTGAAAATGTTCAACCGGGAGTCTAGTATACTTCGATCCTTAGCAAGTTTGAGCAAAGGTCCGTGGATGCTCAACTCTGTATTTAAGGCGACGAAGTCGTTCATGATAACGACGCTAAACTCCTTTCAAAATCTTAAAGATTTCAATCAAGTCGCCTCTCAAACGACGGCGGGTAAGTAAGAAAAGATCTTTGGACTTCAGGCGTGCAGCGTAAGGTTTCACTCGTTGACCCTCAATCAGTCAAATTGCGAAATGACGTACGCTTTCACGTTGAACGACGTTCTTCTTGTAGTCAGAACACCACGCCTGGACACAATATTATTATTGCAGCCGAAATAATGCCTTATAAACTGGCAGAAATACATATTAGGACTTCTGCTGAATAGCAGAGACTTCAGCCGTAAAATTACTTTGCGAGCACGTTCAGCTAAAGCGGAGCATTGGTATTCCCATTTGTATGCAGTACTAACCAGTACTCCTAAATCCATAACAAACTGTGTGGCGTTAACACTGAAAGAATTAGAGTCGCCTCTCAAACGACGGTGCGTAAGTTGGGAAAAATCTAGGGAATCCAGGCGTTTGGCGTATGGTTCTCTCGATGACCATCAATCATGCATGTTGCGAGACGCTGTAGGCTTCCGAGTAAGAACGATGTCCTTCGTGTATTAAGTGCATTACGCCCGGACAATATTCTAAATGCTCCTGAACTAATGCCTTGTAAAGTGGCATGAATAAATCAGGCCCTCTGTTGAATATCACGGATCTCAGCCAAAAAGCACTTTGCGAGCACGTTGAGCTAAAGCGGCGCATTGCTCCACCCATTTAAAGGCAGTCCTAACTAGTACTCCAAAATCATTGAAACGCTGTGTGGCGTCAACACTGACGAGACGAGGCTAATCTGGTTGACATGACTATAGTTACCAAGAGTTGACCTGTAACCACCCTTGTGTATTGGTACTAGTATGGATACTTTCCACTCACTAGGAACCGATGTTGGTGGAAAGCATGAATTGAAGAGATTGTATAAAGATTCTGTAAACACTGTGGCGAGATTCTTTAGCATAATAGAGTGGATATCATCCGGTCCTCCAGCTTTCTTGGCAAGAACAAGGATTTGTAGGTTATACACCTTATCTTCTTGAAGGACAATACATCCAGTGCAGGGGCACCGGTAAGTACATTATACGACCTTGAATTCTGTAGGAGTAAACCCGTTATACAAGCCTAAATTTGCGTCTAGGAAATGCAATAGGTTTATGAAAACGCAGTTAACCTTTGAAGCTTATCATTACCTGATCGCTTTTGACGAGCGGTTGTAGGTATTATGAAAGTCTGACTGATTCGAGCCGGGACGACATTACAAGTTCGACGGTGGATGGAGTGCATCCATTACGAAACATCGTAGGATATGTCACATGCTGATGCAATGCATGATATTGAATGCATTCGAGAAACGTTTCGGATTGCTCGGAAACTACACTTAGAGAGACGGCAGAATTTACGCTTGGAAGGTTAAAATCATCTAAGATGAATACGCTGGAAGCTCATTAATATAACCTGTCGAGCTTCTCAATCAGCTGTGTAAACTTCTGTTGAGCTGCACTGAGTGTGACGTAGGTAAAAACAATAGCGAAGGATGACTTTTAGCAAGTCAAGATGCTCGTAACATCTTGGACATTTTCACCGTGCCCGTATTGTGCAAACCATACTCTAAATGAAGTACAACGTCTCCGCCTCTCCTATCGCCAGGTTTATCGCATTTAATTACGAGATATTGTTCGCTGATGTTTATTTGCACATCATCAAGCGGGGACAGTCAGGTCACAGAAAGCGCTATATCCATGGGTTGTAACTCAGCCACACGAAAAGAGTGTTCAGTCCACTTATTCCTATCAAGTAAGAACAGATAGGCGTCCTTGAATGTGCCTTATAGGTTTTACATGTCAGACCCTCAACCATATCAGTCGCAAGGCGCTTGATTCTTTTGAGACATGAGATATCTACATTCAAGTACGCTGCTCAGGATTGAATAAAGTATTTCAAGCGAACCTACGACTATCATATATAAGAGAATGAAGGCAGAAGGTTTTCGGCATGATAACACTGAGCGCAGTCTGAACAATTTTCTGCGAGCCTTGCTTGTTACATTGGCACATTGGGTAGACCATGTAAAATCTTAATGCCGAGTTCCTTCACTTTACGTGTAGCAGCTATTCTGATGGTTCCTTCGCCGACTTATAGTTGTGATGTCGCCAGACGTGTAGTCAGAACGCAGCATTTCCCCAAGTTTATTTGCAATTTTCATGTCTTTGTGCACTCGATTACATTTTCTAAATAATAGAGAAGCGTATCTCTACTGTTGGTTCCTAGGACCTTACTAACATCAGCAGAAAGGAAGAAACGTGAACTCGAACAGGCTGCCGGCTCGTTTAAAAATATAAAAAGTAGCCTACGAGGCATCGAGCCTTGAGGCATTCTACTGATCATCACTAATTCCTCCGAGCACATGCCTGATATTACAATATAGATATTAAGACTGGTTTAGAAAATATCTAACCATAGATGTAGTTAACTTGAGACAACTGCAACGAGGTTAGTTGGAAATCATATTCCCGGCCTGAACAGTCCACAAGTAGCCAAAGTCATGTCATGTAAACGAACACGTTCCCGCCTTGTCATCACGCTTGACATATTGCTGCCCAATCAGCCATTCGAGTACTTCATTGATGAGCCGCTTCGAGGGGACAAATTGGAAACTGGGTTGAGATGGACAGCGGCTTCTAATGAATGTACGAACTCACTACTCAAAAAATTACAATAGAGCGATCTACCACGCCAGCTTAACTACAAATTCACATAGGTTGAATCGCTGTACTAATTTTAATTCTATCACCGAAAGACTGGCCACGTAGCATGATGAACGGCCCTATCTCAAGACGATGAACGCGTCTTAGTACTATTTGGACTTGTCCTTCCGATGCTGAAATAATTTTCAGTGGAGCCCTTCAGCGGTTCTATTAGATGCCGCAACGATTTCATTCTGACTATCACCGTGCTTAGCATTCCAAGGCGGAAGGAATATCTTACATACAGTGTGAATAATAAACTATGATGTCTTCTGGAGCCATCAATATGTCGCTGGCTTCATGTCTTCACACAGAATATACATATTTTGATGTATTAGCGATGTAATCAGAATAGTTAGTCTGAATCCTTCTAATCCAACGTGCGGGTTCACCATGTAAGAAGATGGAAGATGGGTAACCACTTTAGGACATTACTGGTAGAATTCAAATACCAGGCGGATCGGGATGCGTTATTGTCTGGGGCTGAGCACATCGCCAAAACAAAAAAGAACATTTCAGGTTAAGCCGGACAACCCTCCTTTTGGACTAAACATAACACTTCTACTACTATTAGGAAACTTCTAGCTGTTAGGGACATCTGATATCCGTAAGCCTGGCGTAAATCGAACCGCTAGTGAATCAGTGACGAGCTTGCCGATAAGCACATTCCTAAGAGTCTTGCTGTCCGGATTAGACGACGTTGATTGGCTAATCACCAAGCAGATGTCTCTAATAGTTGCTCTTCTTCGATGGATGCGCCTAAATCATAAGACATCGGTCACGTAGCGTTCATTCAAGTGGTTGCATTATCTGATACTCTGCTTTAAGTAGCACGGCATAAAACGTGCAGCTCCCTCGGGAGCTTCGACCGAGGGTCAAGCATGATTAGTTTCAGAAGCACGCTCAACCAGCGCAAAGTGCTGTACGCTGATGTGAGCCGCATGAGTATTAAGCGGGCTAACCCCTATCATCGTATGGCTAAGGTACACCCCATGGTTATATCGCTTTAAGAGACGTTGCGCTTCTGAGACCTATGTGCCACTAAACATAAGCGAACAGTATCTCGTCATTAGATGCAATTGAGCCGGGAATAGGAGAGGTTGTGGCGTTGCACTCCTCCAAGAGTATGGTTCGCACAATACGGACATGGATATATCAGTAGCCAGGGAAAACGTCTAAATGGTCACGAGCATCTTGATGTGCAACATATAAGCCCTCGCAATTGATTGTATCTACGTCACACCCAGTTCAGCCTAGCAGGAGATTACACAGCTGATTGAGATACTCGACGGATTGTTTCTATTTGGTCCAAGCGTACTCATGTAAGGTTATTCTAACCTTCCAGATATAGATTGGGCCGTATCTGAAGGTGTAGTCATAGAGCAATCCTAAACATGGCATCAGCATGTGACTTATCCCACGAGGTTTCGTGATGGATGCACTCCATTCACTTTCGATCTGGTAATGTCTTCCCAGATACAAACTGTAAAACTGTCAAAACAACCTATCACCGCTCAGCAAAACCGATCAGGTAATGATAAGCGTTTTCATGAACCTATTGCTTGCCCTAGACGCAATCTTGTATGCCGGGTTTACTCTTACAGACTTCAAAATGTTCCTTTCATTTTTCTAACGCATTCAATGTAAGTGAAAACTGGAATAGAATATGTAAGTATCTAAAAGAGTTGCAAGACAAGCACGCTCCGTTCGAATTCGTTAAAAAGCATCAAATGCTGCCTTTGCTGAATCGTCAAGTTCGTTGGTCTACCTGTAAACGTGATCTTCAATGGCGGTAATATGATCTATCCATCACTTCTGGTTCTTAGGTCCGCTAAAAAACCGCTCGGAACGCTTGTGTTAAAATGAAGCGTTTGCTCAAACAGAAGTATGAGTTTTCCTCAGTTAAGGATGTTAAATCGAATCAGAAAAGATATCATAGGTATGCTCAATCAAAAGGCAAAACCAGGGGGAGCATTTGAGATTTGAAACTTAACAACGGAAAAGTAGCGAATACCGACATGTCTAAGGCGACTATATTCTCAATTTTTTTATTAGCGCTCAGCGGCGTGTTCATTTTCCAAATGCACCGTCTAGGTCGTATAATCTATTTACCGGTGTCCCTGCACCGGATGTATTGTCCTTCAATGAAGCCGAGGTGTGTAACCTACTTATCCATGTTCGCGCCAAGAAAGCTGAAGGACCGGATGATATCCATTCTATTATGCTAAAGAATCTCGCCACAGTGTGTACAGAACCTTTATGCAATCTCTTCAATTCATGCTTTTCACCAACATCGGTACCTAGGGAGTGAAAAGTATCCATATTAGTACCAATACACAAGGGTGGTTGCAGGTCAACTCTTTGTAACTATAGTCATGTCAGCCAGATTAGCCTCGTCTCCTCAGTGTTGACGCCACACAGCGTTTTAATGATTTTGGAGTACTAGTTAGGACTGCCTTTAAATGGGTGGAGCAATGCACCGCTTTAGCTCAACGTGCTCGCAAAGTGCTTTTTGGCTAAGATCCGTGATATTCAACAGAGGGCCTGATTTATTCATGCCACTTTACAAGGCATTAGTTCAGGAGCATTTAAAATATTGTCCGGGCGTAATGCACTTAATACACGAAGGACATCGTTCTCACTCGAAAGCCTACAGCGTCTCGCAACTTGCATGATTGAGGGTCATCGAGAAAACCATACGCCGAACACCTGGAGTCCCTAGATTTTTTCCCACTTACGCACCGTCGTTTGAGAGGCGACTCTAATTCTTTCAGTGTTAACGCCACACAGTTTGTTATGGATTTAGGAGTACTGGTGAGTACTGCATACAAATGGGAATACCAATGCTCCGCTTTAGCTAAACGTGCTCGCAAAGCAATTTTTCGGCTGCAGTCTCTGCTATTCAGCAGAAGTCCCAATATGTATTTCTGCCAGTTAATAAGGCATTATTTTAGCTGCATTAATAATATTGTGTCCTGGCGTGGTGTCCTGATTACAAGAAGGACGTCGTTCGACGTGAAAGCGTACGTCATTTCGCAACTCGCCTGATTGAGGGTCAACGAGTGAAACTTGACGCTGCACGCCTTAAGTCCAAAGATCTTTTCTTACTTACCCGCCGTCGTATGAGAGGCGACTTGATTGAAATCTTTAAGATTTTGAAAGGAGTTTAGCGTCGTTATCATGAACGACTTCGTCGCCTCAAATACAGAGCTGAGCGTCCACGGGCATTCGCTCACACTTGCTAAGGATCGGAGTATATTAGACTCCCGGATAAACATTTTCAGCATCAGGATGATACATTTCTAGAACGGCTCTTCAGAAGAACTTATATCCCGCAGTTCTGTCGCAAGTTTTAGGTATCGTTTGGTGCGTATCTGTAGTAAGCTCTTTTCTGAATAGTTCCCCTAATTGGTATGCGAGATTTGGAATTTCACCACTTTAAGCGTTATCTGGTAAATAAAGTAAATGCTGCAGTTCTGTTTCTTTAATAAACAACTTTTCTTTTGCAGACCTCTCACCGTACTGATGAAGATCAATTGCTATTTACTTTTCCTGCATCATTCATAACGATGGGATTCCTGAATAAATGCAGGAAAATCGTGGAAGATATCCAACGGATGTTAACAAAAAAACGTTTTGGCAGTGATGGTTGCCTCACTGTAGCTTTCCACTTAAAGAAATTCTGGACGCTTGATTTGCTTGTCAGCCACTTACTTTCCTGTGCCTACTGAACTGAACTGAACATGTCAGGGAACATACAAGGTTTAGGACAGGACATACTCCGTCAACCTTAGATTTGGTTCTATCGTCTCATGGAAGAGATATTTATGGAATCAAATGCCTTTCGCCACTAGGCAAGAGCGACTGCAATTTTTCTTAACTGGAGTTTAGTACATCCTAGTCCCCAAATAAAGATGTCCCGCAACTTTGGTCGAATGGACATCGTCTAACTACAAACTCAAGCCATGAATCTAAGTTGGGAACCAGACGAATTAGAACCTAGTGTAGAAATCAGGTGGAATATTATAAAAGGGCACCTTTTACAACTACAGGAAAATTTTGCTACTCTACAACCAGTGAGAACGCGAGGAAAACCTCCCTTGTGAAGCGTGTCTATTCGCAAGGCTATTAAATGTCGTGACCGTAGCTGGAGGGCTTACAAACTCTGTGAAACTCACAGATCTAGACTGCAGTACATACACACCAGAAATTCAGCTGTTGCACTGCAAAGGGAAGCTAAAAGGGACTTCGAATCCCGACTTGCCAAATAAGCAAAGATTTGCTTGAAAGCTTATTATGGCTATGTTCAATCCAAGCGATCATTAAGAGAACAAATAGGTACGTTAGTGCTAGACGATGGCAATATGGCTTTGAGTGCACCGGAAAAAGCGGATGCGTTGCATTTATTATTTTGCAGTGTTTATAGGCGAGATTCAGGTAACTGTTTAGAAACTCACGAGTGCAGAGCATCTCCGTTTAACTCGGTGGAGGTTATTCAGGAAATGGTCACCACAGTTCTGTCGCAGCTGGACAAAACTAAGTCAGCTGGCCCTGACGGTATACAACCTGCTATTCTTCAACCGCTTGCGAATATTGTTTACCTTGCAATCAAAAATCTTTTCGAAGCTACCTTACTCCAGGGTATAATACTGGATGATTGAAAACGAGCAACGGTAATAGCCATACACAAAAAGGGTCCCATTTCGGATGTACGCAACTACAGGCCAGTAAGCCTGACAAGCATTCTTTGCAAGTGCTTGGAAAAAATCATTCGGCAAAAGGTATGTAAACATTTGGTAGCCAATTCCTTACTATCCAATGCCCAGCACGGATTCTGGAAACAAAGGTCCTGCCTAACCAATCTTCTAAGCTTTGTTGACGAAGTGACATTACGCATCGATGAAGGGAGAGTAGTCAAAGTCTGCTATCTTGATTTCCAAAAGGCTTTTGACTCAGTGAACGATCGGTACCTTCTGCACAAACTAAGTATGTGCGGTGTCACAGGTGACCTACATCGATGGTTAGACAGCTTCTTAACTAATCGCACTAACTATGTAAGAATTGCAGGGGTGTGCTCGGAGGAATCACTGATTCTCAGTGGAGTGCCTCAAGGCTCGGCTTGGTCCATTACTTTTTCTTAATTTTGTAAACTACCTGGCAGCGTGCTTGAGTTCACGCTGCTTTCTGTTTGCTGATGATGTTAAGATACTAGGAACCGACAGTAGAGATACGCTTATCTCTGATTTAGAAAAAGTAATCGAGTGGAGAAAGACCTGGGACTTTCCACTAAACTTGGGAAGAGCTGTCTTCTGACGACTGATTTAGCGACAACCCAACTAGAAGTTGGTGAAGGAACTATCAGAATAGCGGCTGCTCAGAAAGTGAAGGATCTTGGCATTTCTATAACAGGCGATTTTAAATGGGCTACTCAATGTGCCGAAGCTGCAAACAAGGCTCGCAGAGAATTGTTCAGACTTCGCTCAGCGTTATCTTGCCGAAAACCTTCAATCTTCATTCCCTTATACAAAGTAGTCGTGCGGCCTCACTTGGAGTACTGCGTTTAATCCTGGGCACCGTACTTAAAAAAGGATATAGCATGTCTCGAAAGGGTCCAGCGCCTTGCGACAAGGATGGTTGAACATCAGACAGGTAAAACCTATGAGGCTAGACTCCATGACCTCGGTTTGTTCTCACTGAAGAGACAGCGGCTGCGAGGTGACCTAATAGAAGCCTTCAAAATTCTAAAGGGTCTTACGGGTGATAATATTACCGGATTCCTTAAAGTTGCCCCTAATTCCGCGAAACTTCTTAAGAGTAGGCCCAGGTTCAGTTCATTTCAGTTCAGTTTGCACAGGACAATATGTGGCTAACGAGTCAATCGAGCGTTCAGAATTTCTTTCGGTGGAAAGATGCAGAGAAGCAACCACCACTGCCAAAGCAATTTTTCATATTGTGATTTAGATATCCTGGACGATCGCGCCGCCAAGGGATAAGCCAATCGAGCGTTCAGAATTTCCGTCTGTGGAAAGCTTCAAAAGAGCGCCCACCACTGCCAAAGTTGGTTCATTTTTCTCTTGTATCCTCGTCGTATGCGAAGGTACGTCCGATGCTTTCCAAGCCGGGCTTTGGTCCCAGAATTTGTAGCTGCGACTGAGAAAAACGGAAAGGGTTTCTCTTCACCAAGCCGGTGAGAGGTTAGCTATGGAAAATTGGTGCGTACATTTAAAACATGACATTTAAAACGAGGCATTATATAACAGGATTTTTTTTAAATTGTGGACAAGACCATATAATTTCAAAATGAACAAAAAATGGACAATTCTGACGACAGACAACCTGTATATTCACGGGAAAAAGTCTGGGAAAAGCCCAAGCCAAAAGGTATCTAAACCCCTTTTGAATGCACCTATTGATGTGCAAGCTATTAGTTCCTCAGGCAGCTTGTTCCAGAAGCATACCACTCTTTCACTGAAAAAGTGTTGCCTAAGATTCAGACGGCTGTGGTTTTTCGCTGGGCACGTGAGCACTTTTCAGCAACCGTGTGGTCAACTTTTGGAACAAGCTCCCAGATTGTATAGTAAACCTCCCAAATGTGTTGAGCTTTAAAAGGGAATTAGACGTTAAATGGTCTATCATATTTCCGCATATTGTCTAATAAAAAACTTTATAAAAAACAAAAAAAACGTATTTTTACATTTTTATCATATCTGTCTAGGCCTAGACAACCTGACAGTAAATTAGCCCACATGCAGTCTATGACTGTGTTTTACTTCACCTCGACGAGGCTAGTGATTTCATACACCACACAGTGTTTACGCATATTATTGCATTGTTTCCTGAATAGCTAACCTCTCACCGTGCTGGTGAAGAGAAACCCTACATTACTTTCCAGATATTCGGAAACAAGAACGTGTGAAAAGTACGAACCTGTATACTCGATATCAGAGTGCCGGGTGCTTAACCGCATACCGTCGAAGGAAATGTGGGCGCGTGATTGGCTTTTAGCCACCTTCAGCCTTGTGCAACTTAAACTTGAACTTGAACTGAAGGTCACGATAGCGGATTCTCCTTTGGGCACAAATTTAACTTGCTTATACGCTGATGAAAAGGTTCTCCTTCGTCACTCTAGCTACTAACGAACAATACTGTATCGGTGCAGCTGTTTTAGCTTCATCTTTGAGGAGGGCACAAACGTACTATGAAATTAGTGTCTTAAAAACTCCTAATTTATCAGAGGCGTATTGGTAATCTAGTTATTTATGATTATTTCATTAGTCATTTTTTGAGTAAATACTTTGACAACGTAATAGACGTCATTCCAACAAAGTTTGGAAATGAAACGCTCAATAAAATCGATTGCTGGAACTTATTACAATTCGAAAAAGGAATTTTTATTGATGCAGATACAGTGGTAAGTCCGAATTTGACACTAAGGAAATTATAATACCACTTTAAGTAACATACAAACTTTCTCGAATATTTTTTGTATTTTATATTGTATCGTGAGATTTATGTTTGAAATGAACCCTTTATTGAAAGCCTTGCATCGTAGTCGTTTTATTTCCAATCTTGCACAACATAATTGAAAAATACCTGTTGATATATTATACGCAATTCATTTGATAATCTTCAGATAAATAATGAACAGGATACGAATTCTGATCACTGATCTTCGATGTCCTCAAAAATTATATATATTTCAATGGAAAACTATATATTTAAAACTTGGTGGTTATATTATGAAAAACGCTAAATTGATTATAATAATATAATCATTATGTCTTAAAAAATTTCGTATCCATGTGAATCATTCTGGATTTTCTAAAAGCTATAACATTAAAAACCTTCGAGGATTTTCATTAGGTTTTACAGGTTTCATTTAAATATAATGCCAAAAGCTAATTAATAAGACAAATGGTTAATGTCTTTTTAATCATTTATTTCATATGTCAACCTCTCAGACGTAAAACAAATCGTGTTACAATAATCGGCTTTGTAAGATCGTCACACGTAAAAATGCTATCGTCTATATCTGTTATCTGATAGAATAAAGGTATGGTAGTAAAGCTGGCTGGTCAATAAAGCACCAAAACCTCTATTTAAAGCATTCTGAGCTTTTCCTAAAATACCTATTACAAATTATTTCACACGAGAAGCTTACTCGCATCGCTTATGAGTTGTCAGTGGAGAGATCGCCGATGACATGATAGCAAGAAAAACTGTGCTGAGCAATTGGGAGGAGTTGATTTTATATAATTAATTTGTGAAACCCATTTCGATAAAATAGCTTCGAATGTAAATAGGATGCTGTCTTTCGAAATTTCGTGATCCTAACGTTTTTTCAAAAGTAGAACACGATATTAAGCCAAAAAATTCGTTTCTAAACTAAGAATACAAATGTTTGTTAAATGACTACGTCTGAATTTGCTTAACATAACAAATGCTGAGCATATTACTATTAAACAAATTTCTATAACACGATGAGACTCAGTAAATTCATACTGAGTTGACAGACAGATTCTCTCAGTAATAGTAACATGAAAGAGTTCTTACGTTAAAATATTGATTTTGTCCACAAAATTCGATCCATTTTATTGGAGCTTCGTTCTGAGTGTAATAAGAGAATATCCTGTGCTTTGAAAGCTATATGAATAAAAAACGGGATACAATTCTTCAAAGAGCACACGTGCTGTATAGTTATATAAGAGATAATGGCAATTGTTGTATAAAATATGTGATTAATACTTCAAAAAAATAATCCGTTAAACAATCCTGTACTTTGAAAGCTATATGAATAAACAAACGGAATTCTGTGGAGAGCACACGTGCTGTATAGTTATATAAGGAATAATGGCAATTGTTGTATAAAATATGTGATTAATACTTCCAAAAAATAATCCGTTGAAAAATCTCAGTTCGTTTTTCCAAATGTTTTCATGCAAAATAATTGTAATGTATATAAACGGTATCTATTCGTGTAAAATCAAATTGCTACTCGAATAACTTTCAATTCATCAGTCTTCTGCGCTAAGAATTCATTTTACTCTGGTTGCCGAAAAAAATTGTTGATGCAGGCAGGTTTTAGTATATGGTAGCAAAATGTGTTAAATGGCCATGTTTACTAGTTTACTTTTGCCACTTTTCTAAATATATATGTGAGAAAATCATTTTAACGATACGTTCTGTATTTCTATGACATTTAGTCTATGCATATTACTGTAGTAAAATAGATCCTATACTTTTCGCGATGTTCCTTAAAAGTTCAGATTTTTTGTGAACAAATTTATATAAAATATAACACCCTCTAGAAAATAAATGTT
>JACCGJ010010033.1:0-31917 GCA_013407085.1 Atriophallophorus winterbourni
TAAAGCATGTATACACAGCAAATAAATAGCACCGACTACTGCATCTAATGCTGGCGATGGCAATTAAGCTTGAGCAATGGTGAGTGATCCACATTTTATTAAAAACTGGATCACGGGTGTCAGATTTTCTCAAGGTCACAATGGGATTACTGGAGAAATATTTAAAGGTTGTTATTGGACGATAGGTTCGCCATACACTAAGTTAGTTGTATCGTGCTAAATCCACCCAAATATACATTATGACATCATCCAAAAATGCGGAGTCATGCGGATGCTCTAGGAATGCCATAATTTTCATATAAACAGCATAGTTTTTATTCTGGACTCAAGTTAAACTTATACGGATGAAATCCAGATAATATCGGTCAGAATAGCAAAATGGTAGTACTCTTATAAAACGAAAGAATTCCAGAATATTGCAAGCATCGTATATGGGACAGGATGCAAGATTCAAGATGTAGGCGATGTTGCGAAGCAAACTGTCAATAGTAGGAGAGAATTGCTTTAAAACTTGGAATTTGAAACATAAGTTTATTGATTTCCGGATTTTTCAGGAATTCATGGACGTCAAAGTTGATTTTCATCAACGACGGGTTGAAAATGCTGAAAATCGACGTAGCTGCTTTGCTGTCAGACGCAACATATTGTAAGTTAAATATACATTATTTTCGAAATGGAGCAAACGAGGTACTTCAAGGTAATTTAAGGTCGGCCTAGATTGCATAGAGGTAGCGTTGTCGTACGAATCGTCCTGATGAAAACAGCAGAATCTCGTCTAATGGAAAATGGATGCAATTTGGATTTTTCTACGAAACCGCTTTACCCGTATGCTCAAACTTGTGAACATTTATTCTTTGACACAATTTCTAACCAATGCTGAAAAAGAATCCTTTTTATGACATTTTAATAACGGCTCTCAAACATGCCCCTCAGATAACCTGTGTTGTATTCTTGGGTAATTCTACTATTAAAGTTAGTAATAATGATTTTGTCTCGGGCAAATGTCCAAGAAAGTTCGAGAGGGCAGAAAAAATGAACATGCACAACACTACGTAAATATCTGTTGGATCTACAAACCCTATATTAACAAAGCCATTTTCAAAAAAATCCAATGAATATTTTATCCTTAACGCTTTGTAATCCCCAAAAATGGACGCCAGGTACATCTTATTATCCTCAAATTTGTTAAAATGAAATGCATGTTATGTTTACCCGTAAACCACCTGAGACAAAACACAGAAGGATCCTGTTCAAACAAATGTGTCCAAACACATATAGATAGAGTTTCAACCCATGATCACTATAGAAAATAGCCCATTTGCACGCATTTCAATCACACACATACTGCACGACATGTTTCGCGCTGTTTGCACTCATCTGGTATGGGCAGTGGGATCGGGAACCGCAAGCGATTAAAACGGTGTAAGAATTGTAGATATGTGGAGCTTGTATGCCACTGTTGGATAAGAATGGTACGACCAACCTGTTCAAGCAAATGTGTCCAAACACATGTTGATAGTTCTTTTAACCCATGGTCATGAACAAAAAAGCTCATTTGCACGCATTTCCAACGCAAACACACCCCTACCTGATGAGTGCAAACAGCACGAAACCGGTCATGGTGTGTGCGCGCGCGTGTGTGATGGAAATGCGTGCAAATGTGCTTTTTTTAGATTCCTTGTTGAGTTTAAACCTTTAAAATGTGATCGATACAGGCACATTATTATAAAGTTTGTGTCTGATTTTCTCTTTTCAAGATTCAAGATTCAAGATATCAGAATGAGTGAGCCCGATACCGCCTAATGAACCACAGCTTCTACAATCAGACGAGACTCCTATTAGAATCACTGCGGTAATTTCAGGGGATGTGAGCAACACATTACTTTGGTTATCCATAAGCGCCTCGAGTGCTTGACCACGAATCGCTATGTGATTCAGTGTTTGAACATCGTGGTTCGTTGTACGAACCCTATGCAACAGTGTCATTCAAGTATAACCTTGTGTTGAACTTATGTTTTTGTCTTTCTTTTATGTGCTCAGTCTTTGTTGCCAATACCTCTGCGTGTTTATCACAAATTTGGCAGAAATCCACTTCAAATAACACATTTCGCAATTCGGACTTCAAATGCGTAGAATCCGCCCTCGACCAGCTACTTGAAAATCAGCATGATGCCCAGCGAAACGATAAATCTAGTATTATCTAAAAACAACAACCAGAAGGGATTAACCTTACGCGAGATTAACAACAAGCACCCCCTAAATTGCGAAAAGAAGAGATAATAGTGACCACTAAGGCAGACAAAGGCAAGGCCACCGTGATTCTTTCAAAAAAGTGATAATAGAGATAATGCACAGTAACACCTTGCTGAAGGTCCGTATCAGGTTA
Organism: Atriophallophorus winterbourni; assembly: GCA_013407085.1. NCBI lineage: Eukaryota > Metazoa > Platyhelminthes > Trematoda > Plagiorchiida > Microphallidae > Atriophallophorus > Atriophallophorus winterbourni. Next base: position 2,387 of record JACCGJ010010033.1, read on the forward strand.
TTGCCAACCGTAGAGATTCGACCATTATGAATAACCGTAAGAGGGTTGTTTCAAGATACCCGCGAGGAACTAAGCAAAACCTTGGTCAACGATTATGGTTCATGCACTAACCAAAATCTACTCAGTCCCCCAGGTTCTATGGATTTACGAAGTACATAAAGTAGGCGTCCCCTCTAGGCCCATCTTAGACGGCATTGGATCCACAACACACGAATTGACTAAGCACCTTGCACAAATTTTGAAACCACTGGTTGGTAACACGATTTCTTTTATTAAGAACTCGTTTGATTTTGTTTGTCGCCTAAGTACCATAACAATTGAGGAGGATGAAATGATGGTTAGCTTTGACGTAAGCTCCTGGTTCACGAATGTTGACACCACAACCGCTTTAGAATTAGCGAAGAAGTCACTAAACTCCGATATGATCTTGAAGGATCGTACAAATTTGAGTGTACAACAAATCATCAACGGTGTAGCAATTTGTCTAAATATGAACCACTTCCATAAATGCCTCTTGGAAGCAGTACTCGGAAATGGATGTGTAAGCGTGACAATGCTTGGTACAAATACTTGGATGATCCGTCTGGGCTAACTTGGTGCAAATACACCTTATTGCGAAATAAGTGTGTCTGCCTCATTCGAAAAGACAGAAAAGTTTACCAAATCAGTCTAGTCGAAAAATTCGTTATGAACCCCAAAGCATTGTACAAACACGTCAATGACCTCCGGAAAGTTAAAATGGGAATACCGCCACTGGCCTCTGCTACTGGCATAGTGACATTATTTAAAGATTGTGCAAACGTTTTTCGACAACAATCTGCATGTGTATTCTCAAAAGTGTCGACCCATGGACAGTCCTTAAACTCTGACAGCTGCAGCCTGCCAATTCTTCACGGGGTGGAATTGCCCCCCAACGTTGTTCAAACAAAATTAATGACGATGAAGAAAACAGGTTCACCCGGTATATATAACATACACCCAAACATTTTGTATAATCTGTCTTCCAAATTGGCAATACCGATGTCGGACGTGTTCACGAGGATTTTCGAGCAGAGCTTTGTGCCAGAAACTTGGAAAACTGCCCTGATTAGCCCCATCTACAAGGGTGGCGAGAGAAAAATCCTTTAAACAATCGTCCGATAGCTTTATTACCAGTGCTACTGAAAGTAATGGAGTCCATCATAGCTGATACCTCGCGGAATCACTTTGAGAATAATAATTTAATCTCCGAGGCACAGCATGGATTCAGGAAAAAACGATCTTGCCTGACAAACTTGCTGTAAGCAAAAGAAGCTTGGTCTGAGCTACTGGATGCCGGCAACTCCGTGGACGTGATTTACATCTATTTCTCAAAAGCTTTCGATCGTGTCAATCACGAAATACTTTCGTCGAAGCCACTCACCTACGGAGTACAGGGTAAACTCCATGCATGGATTAAAGAATGGTTGATATGCCGTGAGATGTACGTGAGAGTCAAAAATGTACTATCCGAGTCGATTACAGTTGCCCGTGGTGTCTCACAAAGATCGGTCCTCCGACCGCTTCTGATTTTAATATATATAAACGACTTGCCTACTGTAGTGCAGTCTTCGGTGCATATGTTCGCTGATGACGCAAAGATTTGGCGGAAGATAAACTCCACAGTCGTCACGGAGAACCTGCAACGGGATCACGATATGATTTACACCTGGTCCCTAGACAACAAAATGCCACTGAATGCTTCGAAATGCAGTCTACTGTCGCTCAACAGCAAGTTGAGCACATAATATTATCTAGGTAGTACTGTTATTAAACCCGCCTCCTCCGAAAAAGATTTAGGCGTGATAATTCAATCTGACTTAGGAAACTCAATGCAATGTCGATTCGCTGCCAGCAAGGCTGAAAGCAACTTTGGTGTCCTTAGAAGAGTCCCATATTCGTTTGACCCCAACATTGTCTGCAAATTGATTTCAACCTACATCCGTCCTCATATCGAACATACTATATCGGCATGGGATCCTTGGTTGTAAAAATACTCAGCTGTTGGAAACTCCACAACACAAAGCGACAAAACTCATCATGGGACTTTCTAATTATCCATATGAAACGAGACTTAAAATATTGAATTTGAATTCGGTTCAATACAGACGGAAATGCGGAGCACTAATATTTATTTGGACAGTGCTTAATCAAACAAATCATCCTTGCAGTCGTTTGTTTCATGTTTCCCATACACATCTGCGTGGTCACCAATCTAAACTTTACCGAAAACATAGCAGGTTGAACTGCCGCAAATATGCATTTTACGTTCGCAATGTGCAATTGTTGAACAGTTTACCTACTCATGTTGTACAATCTGGAACCATTGACGTTTTGAAGAAACCACTAGATGTCCACATGGACAAGTATGTTTTTCACGTTTGAAAATAATCTCTAACAATATTTTGATATTTTTACCATCCGACCCGATGTACGTTTTTGTGGGTCTTGTAAAGCATAGCTTTTTACCCGCATATCATCTTTGAATAAATTGTTGAATGAATGGACAGCCATACAAGTAAATCGATGGTTTAGCGATGGGCTCACCTATTTCCTCAGTGCCGGCAATGGGGCAATTCGAAGAGATAGCTTAGAGAAACGAAGCTTTAAAACCGAAGATATAGTGGCACTATGTCGACGATACATTTGTTACCATAAAGCGCCACAGACTGAAAGCACTTCATAGTTATCTCCATAATTTGTTTCCGAAATTCCAGGTCACAACAGAAACCGAGTCTACGAAAGGGACACTTTCGTTCTTGGACTGTTTGGCGCAAAAATACAACGGCTTGATAAGAACGACGGTATATCGTGAACCAATCGACACACATGCGATTTTGAGATGCACATCTGTGCGTCCCAATAGGATATTTCGGTCCGTAACGAAATCATTGTTCTACAAGGTCGAGCACATCTGTACCGATGCTGCTGATAAGAAATGAGCTCATCAAGATTGTTAGGAAGAAGAAAATAGCTTTTAAATACCAAATACACAAAGTATCTATGTTGAGATTGTGGATAAATGAATATTAGCTTATCTCTGGTAAACCCTTAAGTTGACTCACAATAAAAATGACCTACAAAATTTCAACACAAAATTTAATCCAATGAAATCTTCAAGTGTAGTGGATGTGAGTAATACAATATATTTGAAATTAAACGAGATTAACCATTTAACTGCCAATTGGATGAAGCTAGAAATTCACCAAAATCAGTCGCACAAATTCGAACCACTTACCGATTGTGCTCAGCCACACACTGCTGATTGAAATCCAAATCCATTTGTAAAATTGATCTTTGGAGTTTGCACTTATTCGGTTCAACAAATGGATGAATTATATGTGCGCGCACAATATATGCATCAATCAAAATCAAGGTCACCGGAGATTGGCCGACTGCTCATTCGACCGCATACGATGGGTTCGCATTGTTTTTAACGCGACCTTATAGAATTGATTTATGTCAAACGGAAAACAAACCACAATCAGGTAAACAACATCCGAGCGAAAACATTTACGTCAAAAAGGTGGTGATGCGATTCCTGAACTCAATAATTGTTGTCCCCCTAATGATAATTGTTCTACACAATTTGTTGAAATTTTGGATTGAGTTAACTCACAAAATCGAAGAAGAAGAAGATGTGATTTGTGCTTATTTATTGATATATGTTGGAGGATTTTCAAGCTTATGGTTTCAACATTCAATTTTTAATGTTTAAAGAGGAAGAAATCCTTATACAAGATTTCGATTGTAGATCTGGCTCACAAGATGTTTTTAAGTTTGAAGAACAGTTCATTCTCCTGGTTTAGGAAATGTATTCGCCCTTTATAGATTATTACTCACAATGTTAACGAGTAATTACTTTTATATAAAGCATGTATACACAGCAAATAAATAGCACCGACTGCTGCATCTAATGCTGGCGATGGCAAATAAGCTTGAGCAATGGTGAGTGATCCACATTTTATTAAAAACTGGATCACGGGTGTCAGATTTTCTCAAGGTCACAGTTTGATTACGGGAGAAATATTTAAAGGTTGTTATTGGACGATAGGTTCGCCATACACTAAGTTAGTTGTATCGTGCTGAATCCACCCAAATATACATTATGACATCATCCAAAAATGCGGAGTCATGCGGATGCTCTAGGCATGCCATAATTTTCATATAAACAGCATAGTTTTTATTCTGGACTCAAGTTAAACTTATACGGATGAAATCCAGATAATATCGGTCAGAATAGCAAAATGGTAGTACTCTTATAGTGAACAGTAACAAATTTAATGTAATTCACGATTTTACAATAAGGAAAATTATTAGATGTGTAAGTGAACGCAATGGCATTGACGAACAGTAAGACACCTGTGGTGGTTTCTAGGCCTTCGTTTACTTACCAGTGGTTGTATGCGTATGTTTTGATTCCAAAATTCATAAGCTAAAGACCGTATTGCATTCTGATACATTGTAAAACAAAACCCGGACAAAAGTGATTTTGGCTTATGAGCTGATTGATTGTAGCATAATTGTAGCATGTGTTTTTTTTAGCGAATTCCGATCGACAGTGAATGATTATGCCGATGATTTCCAAAAACAATTATAGGGCATTAGAATAACGTTTTGAACAAGTGCATCGGGAAGAAAAGAAGAAATGGATGTATTTGTACATGCGAATTCTCGAAAATCGGATTATTTTACTCTCACAAAATTTAAGATTATTGTAGATATAAAAGCAAGGATTTTCGGGAGAGATTCAAACATATTTTATTTTATTGTAATGAATATTAGGAAACGAATTGAACGAAAGAATTCCAGAATATTGCAAGCATCGTATATGGGACAGGATGCAAGATTCAAGATGTAGGCGATGTTGCGAAGCAAACTGTCAATAGTAGGAGAGAATTGCTTTAAAACTTGGAATTTGAAACATAAGTTTATTGATTTCCGGATTTTTCAGGAATTCATGGACGTCAAAGTTGATTTTCATCAACGACGGGTTGAAAATGCTGAAAATCGACGTAGCTGCTTTGCTGTCAGACGCAACATATTGTAAGTTAAATATACATTATTTTCGAAATGGAGCAAACGAGGTACTTCAAGGTAATTTAAGGTCGGCCTAGATTGCATAGAGGTAGCGTTGTCGTACGAATCGTCCTGATGAAAACAGCAGAATCTCGTCTAATGGAAAATGGATGCAATTTGGATTTTTCTACGAAACCGCTTTACCCGTATGCTCAAACTTGTGAACATTTATTCTTTGACACAATTTCTAACCAATGCTGAAAAAGAATCCTTTTTATGACATTTTAATAACGGCTCTCAAACATGCCCCTCAGATAACCTGTGTTGTATTCTTGGGTAATTCTACTATTAAAGTTAGTAATAATGATTTTGTCTCGGGCAAATGTCCAAGAAAGTTCGAGAGGGCAGAAAAAATGAACATGCACAACACTACGTAAATATCTGTTGGATCTACAAACCCTATATTAACAAAGCCATTTTCAAAAAAATCCAATGAATATTTTATCCTTAACGCTTTGTAATCCCCAAAAATGGACGCCAGGTACATCTTATTATCCTCAAATTTGTTAAAATGAAATGCATGTTATGTTTACCCGTAAACCACCTGAGACAAAACACAGAAGGATCCTGTTCAAACAAATGTGTCCAAACACATATAGATAGAGTTTCAACCCATGATCACTATAGAAAATAGCCCATTTGCACGCATTTCAATCACACACATACTGCACGACATGTTTCGCGCTGTTTGCACTCATCTGGTATGGGCAGTGGGATCGGGAACCGCAAGCGATTAAAACGGTGTAAGAATTGTAGATATGTGGAGCTTGTATGCCACTGTTGGATAAGAATGGTACGACCAACCTGTTCAAGCAAATGTGTCCAAACACATGTTGATAGTTCTTTTAACCCATGGTCATGAACAAAAAAGCTCATTTGCACGCATTTCCAACGCAAACACACCCCTACCTGATGAGTGCAAACAGCACGAAACCGGTCATGGTGTGTGCGCGCGCGTGTGTGATGGAAATGCGTGCAAATGTGCTTTTTTTAGATTCCTTGTTGAGTTTAAACCTTTAAAATGTGATCGATACAGGCACATTATTATAAAGTTTGTGTCTGATTTTCTCTTTTCAAGATTCAAGATTCAAGATATCAGAATGAGTGAGCCCGATACCGCCTAATGAACCACAGCTTCTACAATCAGACGAGACTCCTATTAGAATCACTGCGGTAATTTCAGGGGATGTGAGCAACACATTACTTTGGTTATCCATAAGCGCCTCGAGTGCTTGACCACGAATCGCTATGTGATTCAGTGTTTGAACATCGTGGTTCGTTGTACGAACCCTATGCAACAGTGTCATTCAAGTATAACCTTGTGTTGAACTTATGTTTTTGTCTTTCTTTTATGTGCTCAGTCTTTGTTGCCAATACCTCTGCGTGTTTATCACAAATTTGGCAGAAATCCACTTCAAATAACACATTTCGCAATTCGGACTTCAAATGCGTAGAATCCGCCCTCGACCAGCTACTTGAAAATCAGCATGATGCCCAGCGAAACGATAAATCTAGTATTATCTAAAAACAACAACCAGAAGGGATTAACCTTACGCGAGATTAACAACAAGCACCCCCTAAATTGCGAAAAGAAGAGATAATAGTGACCACTAAGGCAGACAAAGGCAAGGCCACCGTGATTCTTTCAAAAAAGTGATAATAGAGATAATGCACAGTAACACCTTGCTGAAGGTCCGTATCAGGTTATTGCCAACCGTAGAGATTCGACCATTATGAATAACCGTAAGAGGGTTGTTTCAAGATACCCGCGAGGAACTAAGCAAAACCTTGGTCAACGATTATGGTTCATGCACTAACCAAAATCTACTCAGTCCCCCAGGTTCTATGGATTTACGAAGTACATAAAGTAGGCGTCCCCTCTAGGCCCATCTTAGACGGCATTGGATCCACAACACACGAATTGACTAAGCACCTTGCACAAATTTTGAAACCACTGGTTGGTAACACGATTTCTTTTATTAAGAACTCGTTTGATTTTGTTTGTCGCCTAAGTACCATAACAATTGAGGAGGATGAAATGATGGTTAGCTTTGACGTAAGCTCCTGGTTCACGAATGTTGACACCACAACCGCTTTAGAATTAGCGAAGAAGTCACTAAACTCCGATATGATCTTGAAGGATCGTACAAATTTGAGTGTACAACAAATCATCAACGGTGTAGCAATTTGTCTAAATATGAACCACTTCCATAAATGCCTCTTGGAAGCAGTACTCGGAAATGGATGTGTAAGCGTGACAATGCTTGGTACAAATACTTGGATGATCCGTCTGGGCTAACTTGGTGCAAATACACCTTATTGCGAAATAAGTGTGTCTGCCTCATTCGAAAAGACAGAAAAGTTTACCAAATCAGTCTAGTCGAAAAATTCGTTATGAACCCCAAAGCATTGTACAAACACGTCAATGACCTCCGGAAAGTTAAAATGGGAATACCGCCACTGGCCTCTGCTACTGGCATAGTGACATTATTTAAAGATTATGCAAACGTTTTTCGACAACAATCTGCATGTGTATTCTCAAAAGTGTCGACCCATGGACAGTCCTTAAACTCTGACAGCTGCAGCCTGCCAATTCTTCACGGGGTGGAATTGCCCCCCAACGTTGTTCAAACAAAATTAATGACGATGAAGAAAACAGGTTCACCCGGTATATATAACATACACCCAAACATTTTGTATAATCTGTCTTCCAAATTGGCAATACCGATGTCGGACGTGTTCACGAGGATTTTCGAGCAGAGCTTTGTGCCAGAAACTTGGAAAACTGCCCTGATTAGCCCCATCTACAAGGGTGGCGAGAGAAAAATCCTTTAAACAATCGTCCGATAGCTTTATTACCAGTGCTACTGAAAGTAATGGAGTCCATCATAGCTGATACCTCGCGGAATCACTTTGAGAATAATAATTTAATCTCCGAGGCACAGCATGGATTCAGGAAAAAACGATCTTGCCTGACAAACTTGCTGTAAGCAAAAGAAGCTTGGTCTGAGCTACTGGATGCCGGCAACTCCGTGGACGTGATTTACATCTATTTCTCAAAAGCTTTCGATCGTGTCAATCACGAAATACTTTCGTCGAAGCCACTCACCTACGGAGTACAGGGTAAACTCCATGCATGGATTAAAGAATGGTTGATATGCCGTGAGATGTACGTGAGAGTCAAAAATGTACTATCCGAGTCGATTACAGTTGCCCGTGGTGTCTCACAAAGATCGGTCCTCCGACCGCTTCTGATTTTAATATATATAAACGACTTGCCTACTGTAGTGCAGTCTTCGGTGCATATGTTCGCTGATGACGCAAAGATTTGGCGGAAGATAAACTCCACAGTCGTCACGGAGAACCTGCAACGGGATCACGATATGATTTACACCTGGTCCCTAGACAACAAAATGCCACTGAATGCTTCGAAATGCAGTCTACTGTCGCTCAACAGCAAGTTGAGCACATAATATTATCTAGGTAGTACTGTTATTAAACCCGCCTCCTCCGAAAAAGATTTAGGCGTGATAATTCAATCTGACTTAGGAAACTCAATGCAATGTCGATTCGCTGCCAGCAAGGCTGAAAGCAACTTTGGTGTCCTTAGAAGAGTCCCATATTCGTTTGACCCCAACATTGTCTGCAAATTGATTTCAACCTACATCCGTCCTCATATCGAACATACTATATCGGCATGGGATCCTTGGTTGTAAAAATACTCAGCTGTTGGAAACTCCACAACACAAAGCGACAAAACTCATCATGGGACTTTCTAATTATCCATATGAAACGAGACTTAAAATATTGAATTTGAATTCGGTTCAATACAGACGGAAATGCGGAGCACTAATATTTATTTGGACAGTGCTTAATCAAACAAATCATCCTTGCAGTCGTTTGTTTCATGTTTCCCATACACATCTGCGTGGTCACCAATCTAAACTTTACCGAAAACATAGCAGGTTGAACTGCCGCAAATATGCATTTTACGTTCGCAATGTGCAATTGTTGAACAGTTTACCTACTCATGTTGTACAATCTGGAACCATTGACGTTTTGAAGAAACCACTAGATGTCCACATGGACAAGTATGTTTTTCACGTTTGAAAATAATCTCTAACAATATTTTGATATTTTTACCATCCGACCCGATGTACGTTTTTGTGGGTCTTGTAAAGCATAGCTTTTTACCCGCATATCATCTTTGAATAAATTGTTGAATGAATGGACAGCCATACAAGTAAATCGATGGTTTAGCGATGGGCTCACCTATTTCCTCAGTGCCGGCAATGGGGCAATTCGAAGAGATAGCTTAGAGAAACGAAGCTTTAAAACCGAAGATATAGTGGCACTATGTCGACGATACATTTGTTACCATAAAGCGCCACAGACTGAAAGCACTTCATAGTTATCTCCATAATTTGGATCCGAAACTCCAGGTCACAAAAGAAACCGAGTCTACGAAAGGGACACTTTCGTACTTGGACTGTCTCGCACAAAAATACAACGGCTTGATAAGAACGACGGTATATCGTAAACCAATCGACACATATGTGATTTTGAGATGAACATCTGCGCATCCCAATAGGATATTTCGGTCCGTAACGAAATCATTGTTCTACAAGGTCGAGCACGTCTGTACCGATGCTGCTGATAAGAAATGAGCTCATCAAGAATTCAGTCGTCGATTTGCAGATCATGGTTACTTCAAAAGCTTAATTAAGCGCCAATTGAACCGAAAACGAAGAAAGTTTGGCGAGCTACATTATCTCTATCGTATGTCAGAAGCGCCTCCGAAGAAATAAGTCGAATCTCGAATAGCGCAGGTATTAGAGTAACATATAAGAGAGGTAGGAACTTCCCGCTCCGTATTAATGCATCTCAAAGATAAGACTCCTTTAGGTTGTGCGACCAACTGCATCTACAAAATGAAATGCAAGCGTTGCGCGGGTGTTTACATTGGGTAAACGTCGAGAGAACTTTGCACTAGGGTAAACGAAAATAGAAAACGAATACGAAAGCAATCACACAATCCCAGTGAATATCAATCATTGATTCGGGATTATGCCCTAGCTGAACACGTGCTAGACACTGGTCACAGCGTGGATCTTGATAACATGGAGGTGATAAGACGGGGTATGAAATCTTATAGGGAAAGACTTCACGCTGAGGCAGTTGAAATAAAAAAGGCTCGGCCGAATGCGTTGAACAAGGTGGATGGAGCGGATATATCAACAATCTAGCGTTCGGTTATGCAACGGATAAGGATTAACGTGCATAACACCTAATATGCACATGGATTACGTAAGCAGTGGGTCAGCGTACGCTGTTCGCACATACACATAAAATAAACAATTTAGGGATAAACACTGCATTTAAGGGGTGTAATCAATTGTTTTGATCTCGCCTGTCTATCTTAGAGAACTCAGGATTGGTCAAGAAAATGCCATTTAAACATGAACTATGCTCGTACCGACACCCTTGGTCTAACGAAGCTTCTGTGTTCAGAAGCGAAACTCTACCATTAAACCTGCTCTAACCAATTCATTACAAATTTTCTTTTCATGATTATGGATTTCCAATCGGTCTCGAATATTTTAAAATATCTTGCTACGTGTAAATATGTTCAGAAAAATTATATTTTTTGCCAATCAGCATTTATAAAATGTTCGACGCATTTCATCAGCATTTGACTTTTGATTATACTTAATAGTGTTAATGTTTGTTAATTTTCAATTTTTTCCCGCTTCACTTGCGTTAAACTCTATTCAGACAAACAATTAATTTTGGGTCTAGAAAACAATAAAACTTAACCCCCACACCTGCTCTTGAATAAAGATAACGTCTGATTTTACGATCGCACAACGCTTTTCGACAAGATGAATCAAATCCAACATACTGATAGCTGAAATCGTGTTATTTTTCATTTGAGACCGCAATAATGGACTGAATCCAAACGAGTGACGGCTCCATAGTTTCTCAGTTACTCACCAATATTATTCTGTGGAGCAGAAAAATGTCTGACGATTTTGAAATATTCGCACCTTGAGATGATTATTACACGTGCGAATGAATACTGTCATTTCACAACAATGGTTGCATATGCTTCGAAGAATGAACGTAGGGAAAGCAAGATCTTAACACGAATTCACAGTAATGTATAATCTATATTATAATTATTATTAATTAAAACTTCCATACAAATTTATTGTAACAGAAATGAACTAGACCGGATTCGATATTCCCAATTATATGTATCGAGGTAATGTGTTTAATAATCAAATCCACGAATGGTTTGGTTCACGCAGGTCTTCTTTTATGTAAATGTATCTAACTTGTATACACACATTTTACTAGTGCAAAGTATTGACCAATTAGTCACATAGAATCCCACAGAATAATTCTGAACGCTACGAGTTCACTTTCCATGCGGACCAGAAGATATGCCTTTGTGCTGAATTCGATATGGACAGAACTTGAGTCGAGAACATACATTTCGTGGTTTCACATCTAACTCAGTTGAATTCTTGAAGAATCTGTAACTGACATTTAGTCTAAAATATTACATTTTTCATTTTTCATGGCCCAAAACTATGAAAAAATGGATCAAAATATGCCATCGTCAAACACAGATAAGATACATATATGGGCTAAATTTTAAGGCTCAAGGATGCTAAACACACATCGCTACATGATGAGGGCGAAGACCTAAAAGCGAGCATAGAGTACAAAGATTAAAAAAGAGAACCAACAGCGTTGTTCTGAAATTTTGTTAGAGAGATCTAAACCTATTTAACGATAAATGTGAGCAAAATTTTATTAAATCGCACAAATTCCCATTAGTTAGTTCCATTGTTTCAATGCATTATTCGCTCAATGAGTAAGACGATCATATTCAATTACCAAATTTGGTTTACAGTGATTGCCATTTGTCGAAAAGAAGTTTACTACACTGCGGGAACTAAAATAGTTACCAGATTGTAAAAGTCTTTCTTTGAGAAGCGATTCTCTAGACTCGGTTTCAGTACTCTCGAGCGCAGATTCATCCGAGGTTAACTAATTCTGATATACATAATAATCGATAGGACGTCCCACCATTTCCAGCACCTATTCATATTTGTTTCCAATGTCCCCACACGTAGAAATTATGTCGTCATCCAATTAAATTGTTTTCAAAGAAAAGTTACGTACTTTTGCATTAAATAACTGTGTTGTCCTCAATGTATTGTGGTGCTCACATCCCCATCCCTGACACACCACTACCGGTTTCTGGCTGTTTGCCGTCATCAGGTGAAAACAGTAAGATCAGGTTCAGTGAGCCTTGAAACAGTGTTGTCCTCACTTTACTGAAAACCATCAGTGCTTCCGTCAAACACACGCCCACACCATTTTTTAAATACAACGAACCGCTATGTTCATAAACAGAATCACAAAGTGATTCTGGGTCGCAACCGACATTTCAAAACAGTATGTTGAACTTGGAATTATTTTCATTCCTCCTTCGAACCAACTGAATGCGAACATGAGAGTACTATGTGTTAAAAATATTATATGCACATCATATGGTATTGTACATCTATTTGTTTTTTCCACCATAAAACTTGAATATTTTCACTTGAGCTATCTTACAAATGAGTTTTCTCCTGCAAAGCTAACGGCGATGAAAATATAATCCAAACAACGAATTAAAAATCAAACAAATCTACCAAGAAGGGAATCTAGTTGCATGTTTCTCATCATCACTTTGATTAACAAAATTTAATAATTTAATTTTTAACAAGAACGTTTTTGGAGCTCATTGAAACAAAAACAGTTTTTAGGAAAAAATTTAACATCTGGAATCTGCTGAAGACTCTAGCCATAAAAATTGAAAATGTCGATAGTATTATCCGAGAAAATCCGACGAATAAACTTTATAGTAAGGTGCATATATCGATCACGTTTGAAAGGTTTAAAACTTAACACGGAATCTAAAGAAGTTCATTTGCGCGCATTTCCATCGCGCTCACACACGCACAGACAACGACCGGTTTCGTGCTGTTTGCACTCATCAAGTAAGGGTGTGCTTGCGATGGAAATGCGTGCAAATGAGCTTTTTTGTTCATGATCATGGGTTAAAGACTCTCTACATGTGTTTGGACACATCTGTTTGAACAGGTTGGCTCGTACCAACTTTATCTAAAAGTGGCATAGCACAACTTGTTCAACACGGAAACATTTAGTGATACCGAAAACGAGACTTTATTTACCCGTGGTTACTTGGACAAAAAACTCCGCCAACTGCCGGTCCCAAGCCGGGTGAAAAAGGAGGAGGGTTGGGCGTGGGGCTAGCAACCCCACCCCGTAAAAGACAACGCTGCTACAGAAACTGCAACAACAAAAACTGCACAAAAGCTGCCTGGACGGGAGGACTCCTCTTCAGTGGGGCTCATGACGCGTGCTGGTGAAAGCCTTCGGGAAGCCAACTCGCCGATAAGTCTTCTCACGACCAAGGCAAAGACCAGGATAGGGACCTGGAACATCAGAACCCTATATGAGAGCGGGAAATTAGCACAGGTAGCCAAAGAGATGGAAAGTTACAACATCAAAGTTCTGGGCCTATGTGAGACTCGATGGAATGGGAGCGGTCAGAACAGACTATCTTCAGGGGAAACCATCATCTATTCCGGACATGAAGATATGAATCATGGCCACACTCAAGGAGTGGCAATAATGTTAGCGCCAGAGGCTACAAAGAGCGCTAATGGCATGGGAACCTGTCTCACCCGACTTATGGCAGCCAGGTTCAACTCCAAGGGAAGGAGGATCACCATCATCCAGTGCTATGCGCCAACAAACACAGCCCAAGAAGAGGAGAAGGAAGATTTCTACAACTCTTTACAGGCCCTTTTAGACCGGACTCCGCGCAGAGACATGAAGATCGTCATGGGCGACATGAACGCTAAGGTCGGTGATGACAACACAGGCAGGGAACTCATCATGGGCAGACACGGCGTGGGTACCTGCAACGAGAACGGAGAGCTGTTCACAGACTTTTGTTCGTTCAATGACTTAGTAAAAGGTGGCACCATTTACCCTCACAAAAGGATCCACAAGACTACTTGGACTTCACCCGATGGGAAGACGGAAAATCAGATAGATCACTTCACCATAGACAGAAAGTTGAGGCGTAGTGTGCTGGACGTCAGAGTGAGGCGCGGCGCCGATGCAGCCTCCGACCATCACCTGCTGGTTGCAACAATGCGGACCAAGCTGAAGTCCTTCAACGATCCGTCAGGAAAAGCGTACCACAAGTTCAACACACAGTACTTGATGGACAAAAAGAAATCAGAAGAGTTCAACTGTGAAGTCAGGAATAGGTTGGAGGCGCTGTCGGAGTTGGCCGACGAAACAATAGAAAATCACTGGGCAGGAATACGAAAGACCTGGCAGGATGCGTGCACTAAAGTTCTGGGGAAGAAAGAGAGGGAACAGAAGGAATGGCTGACGAAGGGTACCTGGGAGAAGATTAAAAAGAGGAGGGATCTGAAGATGGAAATTAGCAGATGCGGTGACCTGCAACAGAAGGCAGACCTCAAAGCACAATATTGGGAGACAAACCGGAAAGTGAAGAAGGGTGCTAGACAGGACAAAAGGAAATTTATACACAACCTAACAGAGGAGGCAGAGCTAGCGGCAAAGCAGAATAACATGAAGAGGGTATATGAAATCACCCGAGCCTTGTCAGGGAAGAGTTCCAAACCGAGCAAACCAGTCAAGGACAAAAATGGAAGAACCATGACCAGCGAGGAGGGGCAAAGGAAAAGATGGGTGGAACATTTTGAAGAAATTCTAAACTGACCACCTCCGCAAACATCTCCTGATATACCACCAGCAAAAGAATCCCTATGCATTAACATCAACCCCCCAACAATTGCAGAAATCATCAATGCCCTCAAGTCCCTGAAGAATGGTAAGGCACCAGGCCCTGACGGCATCCCCTCAGAAGCTCTAAAGGCAGACGCGACAGCGGCAGCGGAGATGTTACACCCCTTCCTGGTGAAGTTATGGGAACATGAGAGAGTTCCGGCTGACTGGAAGCTCGGGCATTTGGTAAAGCTCCCCAAGAAAGGCGACCTTTCCCAATGCGGCAACTGGCGAGGAATCATGTTGCTGTCCATCCCCAGCAAAGTACTGACCAGAATCATCTTGGAGAGATTGAAAGAGGCCTTAGACAAGAAACTTAGAACAGAACAGGCGGGGTTTAGACAGGATAGGTCATGCATAGATCATATCGCCACTCTGCGTATTATCATCGAGCAATCCATCGAATGGCAGTCTCCTTTGTACGCGATCTTCGTCGACTTCGAAAAAGCGTTTGACAGCTTCGACAGGGAGACAATATGGAAGCTAATGCAACACTACGGAATCCCGCAAAAGCTGATAAACATCATCCAACAGCTCTATGAGGACTCATCATGCCAGATCATCCACAACGGAAAGCTGACAGACCCCTTCCCAGTAAAGACTGGAGTGAGGCAAGGTTGCATGCTCTCGCCGATAATTTTCTTGATCGTCATAGACTGGATTATGAAAGAACTACAGAGGGCAGCAACACCGGCATCCAGTGGACCCCCACCAAACATCTCGAAGACCTTGACTTTGCGGATGACATCAGCCTCCTGTCTCACAAGCAACAGCATGCACAGTCTAAGCTAACGCGCCTAGCAGAAGAGGCAGAGAAGACGGGCCTGAAAATCAACATAAAGAAAACCGAGGTGATGCGATTGAACAACCAACTACAGCTCCACTGCATCTACAGGGGAAAGACGTGGTGGAGACTGACCGCTTTTTTCCTTGGAAGCGTGGTCAACATTGATGGTGGCACAGAAGACGACGTCAAGAGCCGAATCAGCAAAGCAAGGGTAGCGTTCAACCCCCTGCGCCCCATCTGGAAATCTAAGGCCTTGTCCCAGCGCAGCAAAGTCCGCATCTTTAACACCAACGTAAAAGCAGTCCTCCTCTACGGGTCCGAAACATGGCGGGTTACCCACAACATCACCAACAAGATACAAACCTTTGTCAACAAGTGCTTGCGCCACATTCTTAACATCAGGTGGCCTGAGAAGATTTCAAACACAGACCTATGGCGTAGAACCAACCAGAACCCCGTTGATCAGGACATCAAGAAAAGAAAATGGGGGTGGATAGGCCACACACTCCGCAAACCAGCTGATGACGTCACTAGGCAAGCACTAGACTGGAATCCACAAGGTAAAAGAAAAGTGGGACGACCCAAGCAATCGTGGAGAAGATCAGTCGTGATGAAGCGAAGGAGTGCCGGAATGACATGGACGCTGAGGATATCAGCCCAGAAGAGTTCGCTGGCGTGGCGTTGTTCAGGGCCTATGCTCCACATGATTCACAGGAAATAAGTCAAGTAGTCAGTCGTGTACGAATGCACTGAATAGGTTTCAGCATATCTCATTGTTTCTATGCATTCGGCATACGATCCCCAATTGATAAGTTCAACGCACAAAACTTTGTGTGTCTGCTGTACATTCAGAAATACAGGTTAAACACGTTTAAAATGGAAGATACATGTATTAAATGTATCTTTAATCTTAATTAAAGTGTATCCATCACAGCACCGAGAGCTATTTTGTGTGAATTGCCTTTCTCATCTATACCACGACGCATACTTATCTGCCTTAGTGATTTCGACTTGCTTATGCAAGCAAGTGTTATAATACAAGGCTTAGGGCACAACCCACAGTACATGACGTTTTAAGATGCAACCTTGGTACTTTTTCAGCTGACCATCTGGAGCAGCGAAACCACACTGCTCACACAGTTATGTCGTAAGACACAGCTACCGAAGACAGACTCCTTAGTTTAACACTCCAAAGAAATGCTTTCCGTATTCAGTTTTTGAATCTGCAACATTATCGTCATTCACTCCGGATTTAATCCTGAAGTCATTTTGTAAATCATTTACTTTTCGGTGGATTCGCCAGAAAAATAAAACCACTGTTTATAAGTTCAGGCCTCGATGCGGTAGAATGAGTAATTAAGACAGTATTATAGAGAGATGCGGGGTGAGAAAGCCCGATTGAACAAACGCCTCTCGTAATAAATCATTGGAAAATGTTTGCAAATTCATGCTTCCATGCAAATCTAATTACAGCGAACCCGGAATGATGAGGACGGAATCAAAAAGTGGAAAGAATGCATCGGAATGCATGAAAGTCCGAATAGTGTAAGTCAAATATCGATCGTGAACCCGTATTCACAGTGCCATTCGCATTGATGGCGGTACGATGCAGCACGAGTGATACCATTGACAACGGAGGTAAACAAAATTTGCATTAAAATGGCATAAACGTCGAAAGTCACAAAATTCATCTTCGCTCATTTGTATTGATAAGTTCATACCAAGCAATGGTGGCACTACCCACAGTCCACAAATGGGACACAACGTTATGGAAAAACAGCACCGAGTGATCCGAAGTGATCGCAGGTGGTGCCTTCTCTGACATAGGATGAATATTCGCGAATTTGGGATACTACTCTTAATTCAGCAAGGCTTCACTTTGTCAGACAACCAAATGCAGATTTTGATTAGAGGGATTACGTTGCAGATTCATCAATCATGTAAACATGTAGCAAAATAATAGTACGAGACAGGAAAATATATAGTCAGAATCAAGATGTTCAATCATGCATATGAATTAAGTTGCCCCAGTTAAGCTTGTGTAAATAACCGAAGGCCCCTTTTTATACTGGGTATATAACAGAGTGTAAAGACTAAAGACTAAGCGATTCCGAACAGCTAGTTCCGGATTTGGCTACCGTGGCTATTGTATATTCCTGAATCGAGTGACCGCTTTACCAAACTACCCCAAAGCGGACGGCACAAAACGCACTAATGAGAAACCACACAATGCGCGAAGAGATCTTGGAATCAAACAATGACTCGTGAACAAACTCACGGTGCATCATCATCAAAGACAGCATTACACCGGTAGCACGAATGCTTAACTATCATGCAACCATGAAAAAGTAAAATCCTAAAAGATGGGGAAGGGTGGAACTTAAATTGCTACGGCTTCTATAGAAGAGTAAGCACAAACAAAATGGGAAGAGGTGCCTACACCTCGAATGGAACATACATTCAAACAAGTTTCATGAACGAGTAGAGCGACATTAGCACGGCAGCTTCCTTGCGGCTTTCACTGTCTTGCATCAAAACAAGCTTTTCTTGTCACTCCGCTTGACAACATACAAGATTAAGCAAACACTCCAAGAATATGCTTAGTGCAAGACCGCCATTGAACACGCTTTCGGAACATATCCTGAAGCGGAACTATCCATTGCGATATCTGATCGCGGGGACACCAGCGTGGAAGACGCGCTGCGCCGACTTTAGAAAGGTTACTAGTGAGAATTTTTAACTGCCTATGCCATGTGACGGTTTGGCCACCCTGAGATTTACGCCAATCAGGATGTGGCGTCGCGAAAAGAATCCGTTTCGGAAGTCAGTGGTCCAGCATCCGTAAAACGTGACCCAACCAGCGTAACCTATGCAGGTTGAACTGCTTCGCTATATCAACATTACTACCGAACAACTTACTTCGGAGAGCATCGGTGCGTATGCGATTGTAACAGCTAACTCCTAGAATGTTGCGGAAACATCGGTTGTCAAATACTTGGAGACGCTGAATGTGTTCTTTACGTAAGGTCCAGGTTTCGTACCCATACAGTAACACAGCCCGAACTGTCGCTTTATAGACTCTACCCTTGAGTAACAGAGACAGTCCTTTCTGACGCCAGAGGTGACCTAGGTTACGGTCGCTTTGGAAATGCGTGCCGAGACCTCGTCGTCCAACGATGCAGAATTATTGATACAACTAACGAGATACGTAAAACGTCGTCGACGACGTCGTCGCCTCTACCAGGCCGGAAGCCAGCTTCCTGCTATGTTAATCTTCAAAGGCATATGGACGCTAATAGTCTCGCAGTAAATAAAGGAATGCGGTCAGATAGTAAAAGCGCTTTGGAAGAGAGTATGTTGGATATGCTTGATTGCGAAGCGTCCACAATCCACGATATCAGCTTGGTAAGCACACAAATCTGAACGCCAGTATTCTACGGCGGTTTGTTTAAAAATGGGCTGCAAAGATTGAAATGCATTGGATGCTTGTGTTTGTCATAACACTCACTTGAATTCATGTGGCGTATTGAACAGATAGCCGTGGCCATCTATTATATTTCCACCGCCTTGGTGGCCTTGGGATTCTGTGCCAATTCGGTGGTTCTGAGGACTACTGAAAGTTGGAAACACCACGGTGCTGAACTAGTATGAAAAGTTAAGGTCGCGAAATAGAAATAAAATGTAAAAGTGAAAATGTGGATAAAACCAGCGGCATAGGATATTTAGCCAATTGTTAAGCCTCAAATGCTGTTTCACAGTGGTAAATTGTACACGAAAAGCTGCGTGTTCACACGAATGTTCTGAGTTTATAAATATCATAAACTGTATGCCATTTACTGTTTAACGGAAAAGTGAGAATTCTGTAACCTTCAATTACACGGTATGAACTCTTCAAGCTTCAATACATTACGACTCAAGAACCACCAAGACGTTAGGAGACAAAAATGACCATCAACGGCTCCTCTGTAACATAAAGGTGAAGCGAAATTCGTAAGTAGCAACAAGCAGCGAATTCCGCACAATTGATAGTAGCACTAAACCAAGACAAATTGACGCATGCTTGGTTGATTGATTCATTTTTATCACCCCTTGTTTCAGATCAAGTTCAAACGGTACGATCCGTGTTCTGCAAATTAGACAGTGTATAGCGGATGAAAACGGAATTACTCACGTGCGTTCCACTCCTCCTTTGGCATTCATTGACAACCCTTGATCGTTGATTGTTAACGTCCGTTCGACCGAACGAAAGTAATTCAACACCGAAATGACCTGCGAGATGTGGGGGGTCATGATGCAGCTCGACTTACCGTTCGCATCAAATCTCGCAGTTTCAAGTGTCGCAAATGTAAAAACGACAAATACGCGCCTTGCACGCTGGAAGGATCATCCTTGGCGCTTGACGCATCGTCTAATCCGAGCATTTGCATCGCTTGCGTGAAGTCGTAATCATCGCGGCGTTTGCCGAGTTCATCGCCATCAACATTGCTGAAATTCCAAGCCATTCGTGTAGACATAAATGGAGTGAACCGAGAACAATGCAAGAGTCATTCAAAGAAATAACAAAAGCAACTACCTGGCAGATGGAATGTTAAAATGTCAAATCAACACTGTGGAAAGGGTTACGCCTTGTTCCGGAGTTTATCATTCAGTACGGCAAAAGCTGAGTGAAAAATTGCTCAATTCCCACCGGGAATTGAGAACACAAATGCAACTAGCTGTTCTCGAGCATCCCAATTCAAGCAGAGAGAACAGACGTAAAAGCAAACCTTATCCAACGGTGGTTTACACGCTCAACTATTTTCCCATTGTTCCACTGTTTCAAGGTAGACGGATCCTGATCCCACTGTCCTACCTCATGAGCGCAAACTGCAAGAAACCGGGCGTGGTGTGTGTGTGTGATGGAAACGCATGCAAATACCGATTATTGTTTCGAGCTAATGCATAGTTGTAAATCAGAGGCAGTTTTCGTTTGGGCTCCAAACTACAATAAAATTAAGCTGTTACCCAGAATAGAAGCGTATGCTATAAGGTACTATATAAAGGTATAATGATTACGCTCACGTTAATTAGAAAATTAGGAACAAACAAAATTAAATAAATGCCAAAGATGACACTTGTGGAGACGTTTGTGGTTACAGTTGTTTTCAAAATGGTTACATTTTGAATCTGAATACATTTTGAAGATGATCTCTGTCTGTGAGCGAGATAACAGCATGGGGATGTGAAATACTGGAGTTATTTTAACCTCCTGTACTTACCGGATCAGCATATCCGTATTGTTGTAAATCTTTTTGAAGATTTCCGCCGTGTTCTGCCCTTGTCGATGTGAAACTACCGACGCAGCATGGATCATTGGCGGATGTTGAACCAACATTGCATGGTGTCGAAGGGAATCTTGTACTCGCTAAAATAGGAACAATAGCGAAGTTCAATTCGGGCTGATATTTTCTAATTTATGCAAACGGTGCAAAACATCTGGATAACCGATACACGTCAAAGCAAGTGATGGCAGACCGTTCTGTTTCATAAGTATGTCAGCCTGATTAATCAACTTTCTCTAGAAAACAGTTGTACGAATTAGCGCTGCACGAATTAAACCTGGAAACGACTGATTGGTCACCATAGGTTGTCCTGACATATGATTGGGATCTACTGCCGTCGACTGTCAGAGAGGTGTAGGCACCTCTACCTAGTTTGTTTGTGCTTACTCTTCTATAGAATCCGTAGCTATTTAAGTCCCACCCATCCCCAAATTTGAGAATTTTACTTTTTCATGGTGTGGCAGTTAAGCATTCGGTACGCGCTACCGGTGTAATGCTGTCTGTGATGATGATAATGATGATCGTATTTATTACCAATGCAATTTGCTCGTGGTCAGTCATTCTCTTCAGGATCTCCCACTTTATTAATAGGGCCACTGAAAAGAGTTTTTATTTATTTATTTTCGTTCATAAGTGATCATACAAATTATGTTTCCTATGTTGTAATCGATTTGATTGAAGTGTAAGATTGAACTACCTTAAATGTATCTTGAATAGAGTAACCCTAGATAGAAAGACCCACAAATCTTAATCGCAATTATCAGGGATAGAACACTGATCAAATAATCCAGATTGTTCAAGCCAGCCTACTTTTTTATTACGAGCAAACGTTTTGTGGGGTCTTCAAACAATGCGAAATGGTTTTATCGGATTTGAAAGTCACAGAACTTAATTTTATGAAATGCATTTGATTTACACCCGAGATACTCAGAATGTATGCTTTCCGTTTCTTTCCTTCTCTGATCTGGTTGTAGGTTTCAGGAGGATAGGTTTACCACTTTTCCGATTTCATTGGGATTTCTTCTAGACAGGGACTTAATTTCGGTTATCGCACATCCATTTTGTTACGGCTATACAGCGAAATAGAGCGCATCCCTAACTCTTTAAAAATCCCGGATATACGGCCTAAGAAGAATTGTCAAAAATTAATTATTCCTATAAACCAAACCGAGGTGGTTAGATATGACTAACTGCAGACAATTTTTATTTTAATACTTTAAACTGTGAATAATAGTGGCAGATGAAGCAAGGTCAGCCAGTTCAATCAATCTTTAATCACTAGTGAACAAGATTTAATACCTCCGCAGATTTCAACTTCAAGAAATTCGCTGTTGCTTTGAGGAGATCATCTACGACGGTGGTGGAGCGTAGCTCCATGATCAACTTGACCAGATATTCATTGCGTCTGGGGTGAAGTTTCACATACGAGATCCAGTTACTGGGTTTATTGAGAGCTCGGGTCCAATTATCCAAGCCCCAACGCTCACCGGTTGACTGTAGATAGGCGAGAGTGATAAGTGGTAATTTTTATTCACTTTTAAACATTAACAAATTCAATGAAACACTGTGTTAAGCTTGTATTGAACCAACGTTAAGTGTATATTTAAAGTCAAATGGACACCAACAATAGTGGCGAGCGTAACTGCGACAGGATGAAAACCTCTCCGATGAGTAAAATCATACCAAATACAAGGCATCGTGCTCTTAGCAAACCAGAGTTTAACACCAGCCTATTATGTTATATTATATCTCTTTAAAACAGTTTCTACGAAGTAATTAATCATATACATGACAGAATCTAGTTGACAATAAATGCGGTCTGGCACATAAAGAATAAAGAGATATAGACACCTTGGTGTTGTCTTAAAAAAGTTTGCTAGGTTCTAATTGCTCATTACAACGTGGTGTAAATTAAGCGTTAGTAAACAAAAGTTATACTTGAATGCCACTGTTACAACGAACCACGATGTTCAAACACAGAATCACAAATTGATTTTCGGCCAAGCACTCAAGGCGCTTATGGATGACCAAAGTAATGTGTTGCTCAGATTGTAAGTGCGGGGGATGTAAGCGTTAGTAAATTTGACTGAAAAATGATAGCGACGGACTGGGGTAGTAAAACGAGTACATCATTATCAAAGAGAGCATTGCATTGTTAGCAAGTAACGAAGGCTTAATTCCCGCAAGATTCGTTAAAGAAATTAGTGAAAATAATTCAACGTCACGCTCTAAATCTAACGTAATACTTCAATTACCGACGGAATATAATATTTGAATCAAAATTAAACTGTCGCCCAAATGTTATTTACTGATTTCAAGAGAAACGTTGTTCAGCTGTAGCAAACCCCGTCGATGTCTGGTGAGCAGTTTCCGTGTAGTTGATTAATAGGCGGCAAGAAAAGATCAATGTGAATGGAATGGCTATTTTTTAATCGCAAGATGTACGTAATGAACCATGCATCCGCTCGGAAAAGGCGTCGCGTATCATCCACCGCTTACTCGCCAAGGTCCATTGAGCCGCTTATTCTCTTAAATTTCCTTAGCATCAAACGGCTGTCACCAAGGGCTGGAACCCAGTTTAAACCTAAGCGTGGCGGGAAATTCTGTGTCGGCAAATCTTGTTCCAAATGGCGGGGTTCGAACCAGGAACTTTCGAAATGAACACTTCGACGACTCCCCATGTCCAGACCTCAAATATTAGACTAAGATTAAACCACGATAGGCTAACTAATGTTGGATCTCAAGATGGAAAATAACGTTTATCACCATTGTGAGTCTGTGTTAATTTAGTTTGGAACATTGTGAACTTTTCAAATTTCAATTTTCATAGACGAAAAGTTATCTTCAGAATTCTCAATCAGACAACCATATAGGATGCGTGAGATCTCGAAATACTTAAATAAACTTAAACAGTTTCTCCTGTCTGAATGCATCGTTTCAGATTTCTGGATGATGGAAATCATTAGCATACTTATTGGTATCTTCGTTCAACTGATTTTAAATCACATAGGTCAAAAGGGGAACACATGTGTCCAAATCTTCCGTAACGTCTGGTTAAATCCATCTGGAAAATGACATCTCAGTATGCTATTTTTGCTTTACCTTATGCTTTACATAACGCTGACAAAGCTAGAATAAAAATGGAACTGTGTGATTGCAACTGACATGATTGTTTTCAACCCAAGTAATAAAGGAGGTGACATAGGTTTTATGAATGAGGGTGCTGACGAATCTGCGGGTAGGATTTCGAAACTATTACGATAGTAGAAAATACTCAAGTATTGTAATGCCCAAATGACCAATGACGACATGAACTCACCTTGAGAGCGTCATACGTTTTAAAAGTGCACATTTCTTCCTGTCGGTTGAATATGTGTCTGAAGTTACGGTTAATGACGGAGAATAACTCCATTTCATCGGCAGATGAACGGATAGCTTGGATGTTCTGAAAACAATTTTGATCAGCGTGAACTATTGTACGGAATACATACCATTTGAATATTATATGCCTGGCAGAACTGCATCAAATGGGGACGAAGGGCATCTAAATCGTTCGTGTGTAGTGGAAGACCGGTTGAACCCTCGTTCGTCACAATACCTCCTCCAGTTGCGGCCAAATACAAATTCGACTTGGTCGGTAGCAGCATTTCATTCGCATTGGTTACCATCGCATTCATGATCGCAGGTGGTTGAGGTGCATGGGAAGAAAAGCGGAAGTTGCATTGTGGTTGTGATGTAGGAATATGAAGAGATTGTTCGGCTGCATTGGGGTCATCAATTTCATCTTCGAATTCCACGGATCGTTTATCGGAAACCCTTTTCGATTTGGGATCACCTAGATTGCTGATGGTTGTGGTGTTCAAAGTCAATGTTTCTTCATAAATCGATGCTGTTCGTTCTTGACCGTTTTCCAATACCCTAATGTCTTCGGTCGACGCGTAAGCCGCTGGAATGATGGGTCGCAATCGTCCGGAATCAGCTTTCTCACTTGTACTTCGCCGAGTGGACGCATTCGCATCCTCCTCCACATTGCTGGCTCCAGGCTCTTTATTTTCCTCAGCTGCAGTTGCTGAGGAACCCGATTGGTCGCGAGTGACACGAGATTGAGGGGATGTCACGGAAGGCAGACCGGTGACAAACAGAGAACCGGTTACGTCACGTTCATGCGATGGGCTGATGTTCTCGCTTCTGATGTACGGGTATTGTTTCTGTTGCGAAAGATGTTAGCATTGCTTAATAATAGTAGGCGTTCGAATAATAGCAGGTAAAAGTTTATTGAAAGTGCAATGGTGCCAATGAATGGAACGTATCAAGCGTTATTGTCTTCACAAGGTGTTTGTAGAACGTCTCGTTTAATAATCAGAAATACAAAGAATATGTTGCTGAAAAAAATGCCTATCGATTAAGTTGATTAGGAAGAGAATACGAAATATTCTCTGGTAGATAGCATTATCTGGCATTCATCATCTAACGAATTCCTGAAAGGTTTTTTTGATTATTAAAAATTTGTTATGAGCAAATCCGCAGAGGAAACGCTAACACATATTTTTATGTTGTTATCGATATAATAATAATGAGTGGAATCAAAATTGGTTATGCATTCAAATGCAATCAACTTCTTCACGGAAATAAACTAAACAACAAACATAGAATCAGCATATATGAAGCCCTCTAAAGAAATCATAGGTTTGTTTGTCGTTATTGAATTAGTAAAAGTCAACTGATTGATTAAATTGCCAATCATATTTATACCACAATTGCTATGTATATTATTACGTGTTAAAAACCTATACTCATAAAGGCAAAGAGTTTGAGAAAAGCCTAGGCTTCATAGCTACGGATGAATATCAATCTCCTCGAAAAAATCTACAACCGCTCGACTAAGTTTGTGCAAGGTTTTTGGACAGTAAATGAATGTGCAAACTCAGGTTGCAATAATTCAACCGGAGAAACATACACATATACTTAATATTGACCTTTCACATCTAACAAATTGATAATTATTGAGAATCGGGAGAACACATTTTGGCCTGAAGAGTTTGAAAAGTTTTACCACTATTGGAGTTGTTTCTTTCGAAACTACTTTTTGCAAATCTTGATACATACATATCAAGTCATACATTATTATATAATCGCCATTTAACTCACATTTGTTCTTGATACATTTATTCCAAATATAATGTGGTAAATATAAACCTGATCACTTTTGCTGCCATGTAATTTACAAATTTGTTTATCGTAATCGAAAGAGGATGAATCAGATTCGCGATTGCAAGGTGGATGGATACTCGTGAGCAACTGATTTAAACCATCCGACAGATTAGGGCAATTACGGTTGTTGTATTGCCGTTTTCTAGTTTATTTTGTGGATACAAATGAGCTTTTGGCATTAATCGCTGCAGAAAGAAAATTACACAAATATCGGGATGTTACATAGTATTGTAGACTTCACGGGGAACTTTTGAAATTGCACATTATTATATACGAGGTGATGTAAACGATTAACATAGCATAAAATCAAGTTCTAAATTCATGATTTGAATCAGAAGCAAACAAAAGCTATGTGAAATAAATTTCTTACGAACAACTACAAGATAGGGTTAACTTAGAGTTTCATCTTTGATTTTATTACATAAACACTCAAATAGATTAGTTTTGTTTATATCGTACCGTCTTGAAAGGCAATAGTGGAAAAGAAGGGGAATATCACACGAAACGGTTAGACATTCAAACAGCAAGTGGTTTGTTCAAACGTAATTCAAAACAGAAAATCAATGTTGTACCACTTGACATACAATTACTAAAATAGCTGTAGAATTCTGAGAACGATAGCAAACAAAATCTTAAGACCGAGCTTATAGTCCGCATGCAATTATTGCTCACTCAATGTCATCGATGTCGACCAAACCAGTTCAAGCAATAGCACTTTACAGAATTTATTTAATGTCTGATGTTGATGGAATCCATCTTTCCATTTTGTCAAGTATGTATAGAGCTTGATGTAAAATACCGGAAAGAAAATAGTTTACTTAAAACAGAGGTTTTGTTGACAAATATAGGAATTTTTAGTTATGTTTTCATATGGTTTAGGAAGGTAGTTATTTTACGAATCATCTAGTAAAACCCAATTCATGATACAGCTAGTTGGACACACAAATATTTCATTGTTTTGTTGGTGTTATGAGATTTATATAGAATAATTGCTTTTTCACGTCACGAAAACTGAAATTATGATACCGCTCGATACATTCATATAACAAGAGCAATGCTCATCTATCAATAAATGGTGAACATAGCAAAATAGATTGTATGCTGCTGTGGTTAGTCTTGAGTCTTCTTTTCAGATGTAATAATCCGCCACAATTGTGATTGTCAAGCACTGATTTCGTCGCGCCTTCGATAACGAATATAAGTGCAAGAATGTATACTCGTTTTGTGAGTATTCGGTTAACTCCATACGACAGAGGGTTGAAGAATATTCGAAGGAAATAGTAAAACATTACTCATGATTTGGAGTATTGAGCCACCTAAATTTTGTCAAAAGTGTATTAAAAATTAGCCAAAATCTCGTTCAATTTCATTTGAAACATATTGCGACTAGCATATATTAAGTGATGTCACCTTTAAATGTACGGCGCAAGTAGATTATGTTTTGCTACTCGACATCTTTTCAAATGAATCTAAATTTTGATTAAAGATTAACAGTTTCTCAATGAACGTCCACTTAAATATACAGTACTAAGTTTATTTCGTCCGGTTGCACGCTGTCGGCGTGATAACCACTAAGCAGTCTGAAGCATCGTTTGCCATTTACTAGCAGATGACGCTTCCATTATATGCCTTCAAATTAAACTTTAAAAAGCAAGCTCTTTTTGTGCCATGGAATCAAATTCCAGCGCTTCCAAATCAGGGTTGAATTGCATTTGTTTCACAAGTTTGAACGACCGGCTCTTTGACTTACATACTTAATATCCACACAGAATACACCATTCAGTATGCCACTGTTTTCCATATTAGACACATTGATCATTTAAGGTAAACAACGTTGTCTATTTATAACTAAAATGTTATAGGAGCAGTTAGACATTTTCACTCTGACTAGTTACGACATTTTTTATTATGTGCTCGACGTAAGCCGTAAACGCAAAACAACGATCTTATTTTTTATGTTACGATACACGGTCTAGTTATACTGCCATAATATGTGGCATTTGGTGTTACAATGTTTGAAATATTGAGACACCATTTGCTAAATAAATACTGATTTTTGTGTCAAGCTCATGAGTGTAACATCACGTACATGTGTGTTGGCATTTATGATTAAATAGGTTGTTCTTACAAGCCTTATACATGCGTGGCTTACAAGTTCAAGCCATTTTACTGTTTGATCACAGTTTTAAGGTATAGGAATCCTCATCGTATTATCCCTACTTGAAGAGTGCAAACAGCACAAAACAAGTTTTGAGATAAATGTGATGGAAATGCGTGCAAATACGGTTTTATGGTGAAGTATGTTTTGCAATAATCAAAAATTAATTATAATAAATTATTACAAAGCTCAAAGTTGACTTAAACTTCCGTAGAATAAATTAAGATAGCACTTGTAAGGTAGTGCTAGTATTAAATTTTATCGAAAGTAGAATAAGATGCATCATTCACATGTTTAGGTAAAATTAATTATTTTGTAATAAAGGCAAAAATATTGAAAATTAGGCTTATTTGATCATGTTCACAAGTTTCCACTGAAAAAGCTACTAATACATCACGAAACTGAAATCATGATTTTTATCTGATTGACAACTATTCAATAAATACATTTAGTTATGTGTCGGTTTAACATAAATGTTACTATGAATATACTATCTGAAACTCTGTGAAACGTAGTAAAATCTGAAGAACGCGAGTACAAACAATTATCTCGGATAGGAATGAAATTGTTCAACCTCCCTCTAAAAATATAACAGCAAGTATAAGCGAAACTTTAAGTAGGAGAATATTTTAATTAGAGCGTTAATGTATAAGTCAACAGCGAAAATCTAAAAATTGTTTCAAATGGAACGTCATATTTACATAACAATCTATTGAAAATGAGTTTATAGAATAATTAATTAAACTGAAATGAGTACAAACAACACAAAAACAGTAATAAAGTGCGTGCGTGTGATAGAAAAACATGCAAATACTAAATTTTATTTAAATAAATGTTTGACACAATGAAACATACCACTAAGCTCGCCTGTATTTTATCTCTGTGAGAATATGGCAACCATTTGATGATCTAAAAATCAAATAACTTGTTGAACCTACATTTATAACTTGATTTGGATACGAAAGTGATTGAAGATGTGAAATCAGATAACGTAAATATATCACATAATCTTCAACTGTAACTTCCTCCATTCCAAGATCATTGTTTG
>JACCGJ010010034.1:0-12773 GCA_013407085.1 Atriophallophorus winterbourni
CAGTAATTCGGACCCCTGTGTTATTATACATACCACTAAAGATTACGGATGTACTGGCTTCAAATACCTAACACACAGCTATAGCAGGAAGGTTACCACTAGAGCCTGCGATCATGACAACATTTTAGCAAATTTTAAGAAATGACAATGAAAATTCACCGTCATTAGCGACATAAAATTCCTTCAATGAATCATTCGTAACCCAACTAGCTGATAATGAAGGTCAACAACACTTCTTTTTGCCTCAATGTTTTATTTCCAATTCATACTTCACCAAAGTACCTGAGGTCTTTTGTGCACGTTCGTCTGTCTCACGCTCTAAGGATCCGGGACCAGATAAACTGTCACCCATTGCATATCGGGTCTGACATCCCCATCGCTTATACACCACTATTCGTTTCTTGAAACAGTGTCATACACATAAACATTTGCTCACCCACTGTAATAAAGGAATGCGCCGGTGTTATTTCGGCACCTGGAGCACCAAATGTATATCGTTGCATGGAAAGAGCTATAATGCCTAACTGTTGGAAATCTGTATGTATAATCCGGCTTCCTAAGAAAGATCACGGTAAATAACGCCCGATCGTGTGCACGTTCCGATTGCTTGAATAAGTTAAAGCATTGTGTTATGATGAATGGTTTCCAGTTGTAAGGTACGTGATTCTTATAGGATTGCCTACATTAAGATTTGTTCAACAGTTGATGCTGTCGCTTTGTATACGGATCATATTTCACGTTTTCTTGAGAGTGAATATAAAGATGTAGAAATTTGTTTTCTGGATTATACCAATTCGTTTACCAGTGTTGTACGCCATTCCTTGCACAGAAAATATCCGAATATGGTGTTACAACAAACATTGCTCATTGGTTTGTGTTACAACAAACATTGCTCATTGGTTTGCATCCTATTTCTAAGGTCGACTCCAATATACTGTGGTGAATGACAAAATCTTCGTATTATACTGATTCCGCGTGGTGTCCTGTACGGTTCAACACTGTCCCCATTTCTATTTTCTATTTACATTTCTGATCTTCCTTTCAACTTTCCTGCGCTTATTAATAAATACTCCGACGAGGTAGCAGTGTCAGTGATCAACAATTGTCGAGTCGACCAACATGATTTAGAATCAATGATTACATACATTGGTCAACGGTCATCCTCACATGGAATAACTCTGAATCCACTAAAATGCAACCACAACTTTGTGGAGAAATGAAGTTCATTACTAAAAGTTTGTGTATACGAAGTAACTCATTTTCTTATTCTACTTCTTCTCTTAGTAGACGGAAACTTCTCTTGAAATATTGTTCTTACAAGCAATCCGGAGAAACTCCTTTCATGTAGGTCACTAACCTTTCCACCGCTTGAACTTAAAAGAAGAAAGTTGCTCTTAAGTTGACCATAGTAAAATGATTGAATGAGTGTCCAAAGTGCCTATTTACTTAAATGTGTAGGAAAAAAAACCCCAAAATTTCAAACGTTCTTGAACCTAGAAGGTGGGTTGATTGATCATTATAACATGAGAGTCTGGACGCTCGCCATTTAGTAAACTTTGTGTATACACAGAACAAAATCAACCGTCAGTTTCGATAAGTCGGCAGAATTCATGTAGTAATTCATCCAAACGCTAGGTGCCGTTCTGTGCAGGGCGCAAGACATACAATATTATTCACCGTTTCTGTTTAGAGAATTCGCATCTATCCTACGTGCTCTGTTGGTTTTTATATTTCGATCGATTGCTAAAATGCTGGACAAAAGAAATCGAGATACCGGTATTCTAAGGAGAACGTGATTCAAATTTGGCAGTCAAGTATCGGCTGGATTCTATTGAAAAAATAATGACCACATGCAATCCATCTACCACCTCTAAAATATGACGTTCTGGGCCAGGCAGCGATGAGTGAATTTATTTGAGATTTTATAAAGCCCAAGGACTCATGATAACCTCAAAGAATATCGTAAAATTTGTTGCATGTTACCTGAAAAACTTATGTCAATATTGTAGATGTATCTATGACTGAAATTGCAATGAGTAGTCATTAATAATGAAATATACATTACTGATGGATCGGTAGAGTTCGTTGCGATTCCAAATTTCCATTGACAAACGAACACTATGATAATATAGAGATGTGTAATCACTTTTGCTGTGGCTGTATCGAAACATCACAAAACATGTAGTGTTGCATCACTGCTGGATAATTGCTTGGTCGTTATATTGTTGGTGTTTGTACCGCGGGAGCGAATACATGAATAAACGTCTGAAAACAGCAGCTATCAAACACAATGCAATACAAATTGATTAGTCTGATGATTCCGACGAAATAAAGGCTTGACGTTAACCAGCTAGCAAGACATCTACTGCGAAAACGAAACATAAAAACTATCGGGAAAGGAGGACTGATTGTTTGCTCCTGGTTCCCAGGTTAGTATACGAAAGGAAGCTGTTCAATGTCGTGCACGTAGTGAACGCTTTCACTTGTGAAGTGGAATTTTGTAGTCGATGCAATTAACGTTCTGATAGTTGACCTTGAGAGGGGATTGTTACGCAATCGACTTTGGAGGAGGAACGTTTTTGGAGTGTTATTCAAAGTGATTCAAAGTTGTAATGGTCTAAAATGCATTAAGCCTAACAAAGAACATACGATCAGGTTATGAGAAATATACAATAAAAAAGAAGAAGAACAGGGAAACGCATGTAGTGCATATCGTATCAAAATTTGCCTATTGATCGCGCGTGCTTCGCGCGTGAGTCCGGGAAAAAAAATTGTCTTGATATGAATTTAAATAATCACCACCCCTAACGTTATTATTTAGGTTACATTAACATCATACTTTGTGAATTTTCAGTGTCAATAAAACACTTTTTGCCTCGTGATTTTGCTCTCACACGATATATTAATGAGAGCAGGTTGAATGAAATGCCTATGATATTTGATAAATAACTTTTGCATGTCTAACATAGTAAACTAATTGAAGCTATCGAATATTAAGCAATACGTTTGACCTGAATTGATAACTGCTTATTTAACGTGCGCTATTATGATTATTAGTGTCTTGACTGTGAGGTTTGAGGTTTTTCTTTAATGTGAAATTCACACGACACAATAGATTTTCTGAGTAAAAACCATTACTAAATCATCCGATGTAATCAAATCTACTTAGTCTTATGATGATCACATATTTCTTGCGAGAATTTTCGGCGCAATTTTTGTTCAATGATTTGATAAGGTAAGATTGATTGAGTTTTGTTAATAGCCATTTTTAATTACACTGAATTCATAATTTCACGTTTTCCTTTTCACTTGAACCATGCATAACTTAATGAACATTTATATGACCAAACACGAACTCGTAATATGTACCGGACCCACAAATATAATTTTACCAGAAGTCAATCTCACATATGATGGGGAGATCAATAAATATTTTAACCCTGTATTACGTACGCAAGAATGACGGTCTGTCCAGGTGCTACCCAAGTTGATATATGTGGCCCGAAGGGGCGAGCACTGGAAAAGCGAATTTCCGAATATCACTGTCCCTACCTGATGAGTGCAAACAGCACCAAACTGGTCGTGGGGTGTGAGTGTGTGTAATGGAGATGCGTGCACATGAGCCTTTAATAATCACGCAAGTTAATTACGCGATCGTTCATTCAATAAAGTGAATAATTCGATATATGCCGATCGGGTAGACAGCAGTTTCTAATTGAACCCTGATATACACAGTTCACCATTACGTGTCACCGAGAATTAGCTGGGTTGTTTAGATTATTGCATTGACAACAGCCATAAATCACTCAGACGCTTATTAACTTGGCTAACATTGACATCGAGCATTAGAGTTTCATCAAAATCACGTGAATTATTTCCGTTTAATACTTGATGACGCTCACATTAATTGGCCATTTTCACTTCAAATATGAGCTTGTGTTGTTAAGCTTGAAGTGAGCTATCGGGCATGACATCTTCTGCTAATATTATGTATATTAATTGAGAAATGAAAAATTTTATTAAGTTGAATTTTGCTTAAATCTACTTTTCAATTCACTGAAACAGCCACGTCATTCCGAGAAGCAAATTGTGAAAAATATAAAATAATATATTTGTTTACAAAACACTACATTGATTTCTGGTAAGAAATACCGCATTTCTTTATATTTTCACCCAAGTCGAAGCCCTTGCAATCCTCCCCCGGGAGTCCACCCCCCTGTGCATAACAAAATTTTCGATAACATGAACTTAATATAAATTCACATTTTCAGAAAATAATTAGATTATTAATAGTGGATTTGCCAAGTCGATATATTATCATATTGGGGAGATAATGAGGCTAGCTTCAGTAAATTTTAATCGATCGAAATTGCAAGAATACTTCAACAACCGTCAATTTCAAACAGGTTCGGTGAAAACATTGAGAGCAAAATAGATCCGCTTCTATTCACAAGTACTCCTTCCAAAATTAGGTATTACAAGTCGACAAACATTCGATGGCCTCATACCACGTGCCGTATAAAGAAAGCAAGTCCGAGATACCGCATGCATTTGCAGAAGAAGTGATAAAGCCATGTATATTGCAAATGGCGAAAACAGTTGTTGCACTATAAGGGGTGTGAGAGCATTTTAGTTTTTAAAACCACTGCTCCAAACTCACTACTATTCATACAACTCAGGACGATATTCAGAGGCGGAGTCAAAGTGTAGATCAAAGCCAAACGTTGGATGCGCTGATAATCGATTGAGATATTGTTTTACACAATCGTCGCACACTTGCAAAATTAACTATCAATCATTATTCCATACTACAACTTATTCAAACATTCTAACTAATAACTTGTAACCGGATGATTTCTCATTTGATGTTATCTACGGATTAATCAAGTACGTGATTTCATTCTTGCTGCAATGGTTAAACTTGAAGAGGCATACCAAATAAAATAAGGCAGTTCAAGAACTATGAATATCAATTTAGAATATCGGATATTCTGCGTTGTTGCTGTGGATAAACCAGGTTAGAACTTGTTCAGTGCGTTCGGATCCTGAAGCAACTTTCTGAGGTGTGTAAACAGCATGCAACCGGTCGATGTGTTTAAGTGGATAAAAATGCATGCAAACGAGAATTCACTCTGTGGACATTTATAACTGACGTTCAAAAAAACATTAGAAAACTCACTTTTGTCTACGTCACTTGGAATCTGTGATTGAGCGAAAGACAGTGAAAGATTGATTATTAGGGGTATGTGAATTTTGAATGAAATAATTATAACAATAACAATAATAATAACATCAAATTGGTATGACTGCCTTTGCTGCACGATGTAAATGTTTTGTGGGTCCCGTAAAGAATAGCATTTTACGCGCGAAATTTACTTGCGAACAGATTTTTTTATCAAATTCGGATTCTACACCGACATTACATTACAATTAGCGAGGAAATATATTAATTTTATGAGGAATCGCAGCAGACACAGTGTATTAACTAAAAAATGCTGAAAGGGATTACAATAACAAACGTTGCTCTCACAAATGTCCAAGGATGTCTGAGGATCCAGGTTTATACTGTCATTCCTAAATAACTGAAGAACTAATTACGTATGCACCTTCAACAGTGGTATCATGAAATTAGTCGCATGAAAAGTAATACCCGAAATTTCAATTACCGGTTTGCTTGTTTTCATTACAGATCACAACAATAAATCCTCACCTAAACGGAGAATCCACCTAATATATTTCGAATATACCCAGCAACGAGCAACCTAGAACCTGTAGTTTATATTACAAGATCCAGGAGCCGCAAAACGAGGTTCACAGATAACATCGCTGAAAATACCGAAACGAACAGCATATTTGTCGCTGAACATATTTCGTCTGCCTTAGAATTAAACTGAAGGCACTGTGGAGTCAACAGACCCGCTCGGAAACAAATACGAACCACGTAGTAGGACACCGTGCACGCAAAACCTCGTGGATAGTCTGCATGTAAATCCCTACAACAAAACCTATGTAAAATGTAATCGTAAAAAGGAGGTGCTGGCGAAGCGGCACACATACAGAAATAAAACAAGCTTACCTCTTGTTTATCTTGCTCATACTGATCTACTGTTTCTGTAGAAAAGAAAGCGAAATTTTTAAATTAGTATCACAGAAAATCAACTTCTTTTCTTTACTGAAATTGAAACAGGGTAACTTACCGTATGGACGAGCATCTACGAGTTCGATGCCTATAAGGCACAAACATAACAATACTGCGACACAGAATTTCATGCTCGCGTATACCTGTGGGATGAGAATTGAATTCACTCTTGCAGTCGTTGTGTATTTATATGCACGTTTGCGTACTTTTGACGAACAACAACATGTTCCAGTACATGCGATACTTAAAAAACTACCACATGATGTGTTCTCAAGTGGATGGTTTTGAAAACAATCGAAGTTCAGTGTACTTTTATACGGAAAAGCACTTTTAAAATAAGTATTCTCAGTTATCATTTTAGTATAGATCATGGTAGCACCTCAGTATGCAACAGCTGTTACCTTTATCAAGGCATTTAAATGATAAGACACCTTCCGTCTACAGCATGAATTGCATTCATGAAATCAATAGAAATTTTGGATATTATGTATATACTAAGCAAACATACAGGAAAAACACTATTAGGATAAAACAACACAGAACGCGAAACGAAAAGCAGCCACGAAATTCCCTTGAATATCAATCACTCATCACAGATTCAGCCCTAGCTGAAAACGTGCTACACACAGGTCACAGCGTTCATCCTAATAGCGTAAAAGTGATAAGGCGGGGAATAAATCAATATATTTAACGGCTTCACGCTGAGGCGGTCGAGATAACAAAGGCAGGCAAAGAGGCGGGCAACAAAGTAGATTGGAAGAATCTATCCACGATTTGTCGTCCGGTTCCTCAACGGATATAAATTAACGTGCTTGACCAATAGTGCGCAGGAGTTCCGCAAACGAGTAGATCTGTCTGCGGATGTCATTCACCGCTGCTACAACCAAAACAATTAATGGATTTTACAGCAAGTAGGGGTGCGTCAATTGTTTTTTTAATTTTGCAAGCGTATCTTACCGCGTTCAGCGCATACCATGACCTGTGTAGTTTTTAAACAGATTAGATTTGAACAAGTGAAAGCAATTTAAAACCAGATCGCTGTACGTGAGATCACCCTTGTCAGGAGCCAAACGTTACCAATCAACGGCTCTAATTGAGCCATTGTTTCGTCAAGGCTGCCACATAAAATGTTTATTATTTTGATGATTCATAGCTTTTGTAGAACAAGCGCAAACGAAATGATCCTGAAACATGATTCCGACGAATACATAACCAAATTAGACAATAAATTTTCATCTTCAAAACCAATGTAGTAGTTTTAGTGCATTTCAAACAAAACTGATTCAAGTCCTGGAATAATAAACACAATCAGGTTAAATACATTGGTGGCGCGCTGATATACAAGATCTATTTGCTTCTCTTTCTCCACATAGAAGTTGAAACTCGATTCAAACTGAAATTTATAGGCACCTGTGCAACATCCTCAGAATTGTACACGAAGTTGATCAAGGCGCTCTATATTGGAACCACCCTGCTCGAATTACGCTCATCAACGACAAATATACTTCGCTTGGTTTTGACTAAATGTGCAACCAATAACTGTTGAATGAACCGTCTAGAGGCGGCTTACGTCTTCCTTCGGGACAATCAGTAATATGCATTTTTGAAGTGTTTACCAGTCTGTCAAATTTTTGAAAATTTTGTTCGCTCTATCAGCACAACTCTTACGGTCGACCCAAACGATTCCATCCAAGAACGGGACGTTTCCTCCGATAAGCTAAAACTGAAGTTGCATACTGAGGTGCTACCTTGCTCTATAACTAAAATGTTATATTTTTTTATAATTTTAAATAGATTTTCTGAATCATTTTTATTAACTCAGATCAGTTTAGCCAATATGGAATTCGATAGATCGGTGGCATCCGCACACGGCCGACATGATATATGTTGAACCAGTACGAACGACTGAACACAATTATTTATAAACAACTGAGAATACTTATTTTAAAAGTGCTTTTTCGTATAAAAGTACAATGAATTGTGTCTCTTTTCATAAACATCCACTTGAAAACCCATTCACTGATAGTTTTTCAAGTATCGCATGTCCTGAAACATGTTGCTGCTCGTTGGAAGTACTTAAACGTGTATATAAATACACAACGACTGCAAAAGTGTACTCAATTCTTATGCCATCGGTGGATGCAAGCATGAAATTCCATGTCGCAGTATTGCTATGTTTGTGTATTATAGGCATCGAACTAGTAGATGCTCGACCATACGGTATGTGACCCCGTTTTATTTTCAGCGAATGGAGAAGTTGATTTTCTGTGATACTTATTTAAAATCTTGCATTTTGCTACAGAAACAGATGACCAGTACAAGCAGGATGAACCACAGGTAAGTTTGCTTCATGTCTGCATGTTTGCTGCTTTTCATGCAATATCAAATTACATTTAACATAGGTTTACTGGTAGGAATGCACATTCAGACTATTAATAAGGTTTCGAGTGCGCGGGGACCGGCTCGGTGATTCATACAAATTTCCGATCGGGCCTATTGAGTCTACAGTGTATTCAGGTTAATTCTAAGGCAGACTAAATGTGTTCAACAATAAATATAATTTTCGTTCCGGTATTTGAAGCAAGGTTTCCTGTAAACCTCGTTTGGCGGCTTCTGGTTGTTGTTTTATAAACTTTAGGTTCCAGGTTGCTCTTTGCCGGTTATATTCAAAAGTTATTAGGTGCATTCTCCGTTTAGTTGTGGATTTCGTATTGTGATTTGTGGTCAACATGAGAAACCTGTAATTGGAATTTCCAGTATTACTTTTCATACGACTAGGTTTATGATACTCATGTTGAAAGTTCATAAGTCCACTGTTTTCTGCTTATTCAGAAATTACAGTGCGATCGTGCATCCTCAGATATCCTCGGACATTAGCGAGAACAACTCTTATTTTTTAATCAATTCCAGTATTTTTCCAGTTAATACGGTGTGTCTGCTGCGATTCGTCAAACTCTGAAATTATTTACTGGATAATTTTAATGTGATGTCGGTGTTAAATTCCGACTTAGATTAAATATCTGTTCGCAAGTAAAGTTCGCGCGGCGCCATAACACATGTTCTGTGGACGCATTTTCCATGAGATTTTCCATTTCCACTGAATCAAATGTGACTTCATGATCTGGCTATGGATGAGATTATTCGATGTTTTGAGGTAAACATTCGATCAATTGTAGATAGTTCGAACTGTTGATTTTCTAAGATGCCTTTTGTTGGAATGCCTCTTCAAATTGCTGCTTCTGTTGGTTGAGCAATTCTTGTAATGACGTGCACTGATATGTGGAAGCATTTGCCTGTAATTCTTTTATGTCTAAACATAGTGTTGATTCTTGTGTTTGACGCGAATTTTGACATGAGTGCATCAAACAGCTTCAATTAACTTTACTCGGTTTGTCGGAGTTAACTAATTATTCCTGAATTTGATCTCTTCTCCGTTTTCATTAGTTATTCATATACATAAATATTTTATAGAAAAAGAAGAAAAAGAAATTGGCTTTATTCATATAAACGAATTTTCAGCAGTTACAAAAATTTCACTAAATAATTTAAAATAAATTGACCGACAGGTGGCGATACCAATTTGTCGACTGAACGATGTTTCTTTTCGGTCTTGGTTGATAATTTCCACATGTGATCCAGTTTAATAACAAATGGTGTAACCAAAAGTTTTGAGACAAAAGTGTCACAAAAATTCCCGGTATTTCGTAATTGATTCAAAATTGCGCGTCGAACATTGCCCTTATTTGACAGGAAAAAATGAAGCATTTTGCCCACAGATAGCGTTGACATTTAACAAAATTTGTTGAAAAAAACTGCGGAGAAAAGGAATTTTTTGCAGGGAGGATTTGAAGGCCCCGCTATGGATGATATGCGGGTAGCATTTTGTGATTAACGAGACCAACAAAACATATAAATCGTGCAGCACATGCAGTAATAATAGTTTGTTATTATTTTAAATGTTATTATAATTTTTCCATTCATACTACGCATACAACGATTTATCCATCTTTTACTATCATTCGCTCAAATACAGATTCCAAGTTATGTAGACAAAAGTGAGTTTTTTTATAGTTTTTAAAGTCAGTTATAATTGTTCACAGTGAAAGTTGTCATTTGCATGCATTTTTACGCCCCTACACACACCGACCGTTTGTACAATTTAGAAAGGGACAGTTGCATCAGGATCCGTATGCAGTGAACAAGCTCCTACCTGGTTTATTCATAGCGAACTTTAAAACAAGTTCAAACGCCGCAGAATATCGGAAACTCGAAATTACTTCGCATAGATCTTGAATGGCCTTATTATATTTGGTTTGTCGCTTCAATGTTCACCATTCCAGCAATAAGGAAATTACATATTTGAGTCCTCAGTAGCTAACATCAAATGAGAAATCATCCGGTTACAAGTTATTAGTTGCAACGTTTGAATAAGTGGAGTATGGAATAATGATTGATAGTTGACTTCGTAAGTGTGAGACGATTGTGTAAAACAATATCTTAGTCGATTATTACCGCATCCAAAGTTAGGCTTTGATTTACACTTTGACTCCGCCTTTGATTACCGTCCTACGTTGTATGAATAGTAGTGTGTTTGGAGCAATGGTTTGCAAAACTTTTCAATGTGCGGTATCTTGGACTTTCTTTCTTTATACGCCACGTTGTACGAGGCCATCAACATTTTGTCGATTTTTCGGTGTGTCGGCAGGTAATAGCTAATTTCGGAAGGAATACTTGTGAACAGAAGCGTATGTATTTTGATTGTAATGCATTTGCTGAACGTTTTTGCATATTCGATAGATTAAAATTTACTGAAGCGAACCTCATTATATCCCCTTATGATAATATATCGGCTTGGCAACTTCACTATTATTATTTAATTAATTTCATATAAATATCAATTTAAATTGAGTTCATGTTATCGAATATCTTGTCATGTTGCAGGGTATGCAGATAAGAAGCCGATACCCGGTGGACGTCATCCGCTGCATCGATTTGTGGGAAAATAAAAGAACCGCTTTTTTTGGAAATTAATTCAAGTGTTTCGTAGACAAATATATCAGTTAATATATTTTACAATTTGCGTTTGGGAATGACGATGTTGTTTCAGTGAATTGAAAAGAAAATTAAAACAAATTCAACTTATTAAAATTTTGAATTTCTTGATTACAATATATAATGTGAGCAAAAAATATCATATTCGATTGTTCACATCAAGCTTTATAACACAAACTCATATGTGAAGTGACAAATAGCCAATGAATGTATTTAACGGGAAAAATGTCACGTGATTTTAATGAAAC
Organism: Atriophallophorus winterbourni; assembly: GCA_013407085.1. Lineage (NCBI taxonomy): Eukaryota > Metazoa > Platyhelminthes > Trematoda > Plagiorchiida > Microphallidae > Atriophallophorus > Atriophallophorus winterbourni. The sequence continues at coordinate 11,440 of JACCGJ010010034.1, forward strand.
ACTACTGCTCATTGTCAATGTTAGCCAAGATAATGAGCGGTCGCAAACTTATCGTAATTGAATGCATTGGTTTAATCTGAGTGATTTATGACTGTTGTCAATGTCATGATCCACACAACCCAGCTAATTCTTGGAGACATGAAGTGGAGAACTGCGTAAACCACCGGAAACGCATATTCAGGGTTCACTTAGTAACTGCTGTTGACCCGATGGGCAAATATAAAATTATTCACCTTCTTGAATGAATTTTCGCGCAATTAACTTGCATGATGTTCGGAAATTTGCTTTTTCAGTGCCCGCGTCGTACGGCCGCACGTAACAACTTAGGTAGATCCCGGATAAGGATTAATGTATTCAAGGATTTTTGGTTAAAAAAGTTATTAATTTACAGTACCACAGGATTAAGGTATGAATAAAACATGAAAATTATAAAACTATAAAATCAATAGAGGATATCGAATATTAGGCTCACGAATGATGTACGTGTGCATGAGCAAGTCAAATTTCGCTTTAAAAATCGCCAGGCCAGGAAAGTCCACCACATGTTGGGGTAGGGAATTTGAAAGAAATATAGCTCGTACGGCGAAACAATTTCGCCGACAATCAATACGGAACTTGGAACGTAAAGCGACAAGGTGTGTCCGCGTGTCACTTTTCCATCACACACATCAAACAAGTGTTTTAGTGGATGTCCTTCATTAAACACAATTCTATAGGTCAGAATCATATCGCGTCGTATCCTCACATAGACCCATAGGTCGCAGTATTTCGGTAACTCTCGCGTCACTCCTGTAGCCATTGATGAGTAGAATTTTTGGATCTGTTTTCATCATTTCTGTAGCAATGTAGATTTTACGGAATAAGGTCGCTAGCAGTAAGTCCAACCCTCCAACCCTCTCCGATATGTCGAACGAAGATTCTTGGCAAGATGGAGCATCTTACATGTCTGTATGTTGAATGACATGTCATTCATCGCCGCCCAATTCAACACGCTGTCCAAATCAATTTGTAGTTTCTCATAATCCTCCGCAGAACTAGTCGTCGTCTATATTTTCATATCATACGCGAACAGGACCATTTTAGAAGATATGAGCGGTGGGTAAATCGTTCATGTATAACAGAAAGAGAAGCGGGCCTAACACAGATCCTTGTGGGACACCACTCGTTTTTTTTTCAACGTTTGTTATAGAACTCCGTCAACTTTAAATCTGGCGTCGCGATCTGACAGATAGTGACACCACCATGAGAGGAGTGGTTCATATATTCCTGAAAAAAGCAGATGATGATTTACTCTGTCAAAAGCTTTTGAAATGGATGCAAGAACTTCTATCCAA
>JACCGJ010010035.1:0-12424 GCA_013407085.1 Atriophallophorus winterbourni
GGCACAGATTCACTAGATTTCCTCGGTCATCGCCTTACTCGATCTGGTATCACACCTCTTCCCGAGAAATGCCAGGCGATTTCCGACTTTCCTGTCCCCACAACGGTAACACAGTTGCGCCGCTTTATCGGCATGATCAACTTTTACCGTCACTTTATTCCAAACTGCGCAAAGATCATTGCACCGCTGACCGATTTGCTCGACTCCAAATCAAAATCTCTTCAGCTTTCGCCTGAGGCACTTGAAGCTTTTGCCGCATCCAAAAAAGCTCTTTGCAGTGCCACAGAACTCTCATTTATTGATCGGAAACGACCTTCCCTTTATTGACCACGATTGCCTCCATTCGGCTTGGGGAGCTGTTTTAAACAAAACCACAAGAATAACAGTCGGTCATTGGAATTTTTCTCGCAAAAATGCTTAATCGGCACAAACTCGCTCCTACCCAGTTCAAACCCCGAACCGGTAGGACATGCTGCATGGCCCAAACGCCCTTGCTGATACGTGACCATATAGAACATTTCGAGCGTATGTTACCCTTCATTCAAGCCTAAACTAACGCTCGGGGTGGGGGAGTAGTGTAGTGATCTACTTCCCTTGTACCTTATCATTTTGTTACAACACTTTTTGGCCTTGTAGATGCATTTTTGGCCATTTTACTTTGTCTGTTCAAGCTGGTAATTATACTGTTGGCGGCAATACAATTTCGAACTAGGACTCTAGACTCTTCCTGGGTTGTGAAAGTCTGGGTGCGCCACTTTGCTGGAACTTGTGATAACGGAATCTCCAACAGTTTCAGCGCTTTTTGCCACCTTGGATTCCATTCCGGATTTTTCCTTGTGGATTACTTCGCTTCGTTGGACGGTAGGATCGTATTTGGACATTTGCTCTCTGGTCTTCCAGTGAGTTCTTTCCATTTTGCCATTTTTGTGTGTAGTGCCTTAGACTATATCTGAAGTCAACTACAAGGGTTATATCTAGGAGATAATTGGGTAAACGCGTGGCTTTGGTAGTAACCAGACACAAAAGCGGGCGTCTCGAGTCGAATGTACGCCAAAAAAACTATTGGTCAGTAAGCATGACTAGCATTTTTTGGTTCCTTGTTGAGGGTCAGATACGTAAAACCTAAGATGCAAGACTCAAGGACTTCGATCTTTTCTCATTGAAGAAACGGCAGCTGCGAAGCGACCTAATAGAAGCCTTTAGGATTCTTAATGTTCTGACGGGTGACAATATTACTGAATTACTTAAACATGCCCTTTAAATATCTAAAAGGGATAATTCTATTAAACCTCTTAAGAGTAGAACCAGGCTGCTGGCAAGTAAGCACTTTTTCAGTAACTGTGTGGTTAACTACTGGAATAAGCTCCTAGATGGTATAGTTAACCTCCTAAATGTGTTCAGCGTTAAGAGGAAATTAAACGCTGAAAGGCCTACCATAATACGATACGCTATCTAATAAAAAACTTAAGAATAAACAGAAACACAAAAACGTATTGTTCCATTTTCCATTTTCCAATCTGACAGCATTTTAGACAACGTGCGGTCTATAACTGTGCTGCACTTTGCCTCGATTAGGCTAGTTATTTCATACATCATATATTATTCACCTATATTATTGTGTATTTATTCTATGACCTCTCAGCGTGCTGTTGAAGAGAACCCCTACCTCACTTTTCCGATAGCCGTCAACAAAAACATGTGAAACGTACGAACTGTATATCTGATATCGAAGTGCCGGGTGCTCAACCGCATATCGTCGAAGGAAATCTGAGAGCGTGATTGGCTTTTAGCAACCTTCAGTCATAATCATGAACAATGTTGTGCGGCTTGTTCAAAATAAACAATTATTCCATTGATTTATCAGTTCAGAACATGAAATGATTTGTATTGTACTGAATTGTGAGAAACAACCAACCGAGAAACATTAAAATTTCAAGGTCAACGTTTAAGTTTGCTTCATACAATATTGTTGAGGATAACCGAGGTATTTCAAGACTAACACAAGAAATTTTATTTTATTGTTAACGCATTCGTACATGGTAACTACTCGTAAATCTGCAAAAGTAGAACATGTTGCATCGAATGCAAGGATGTCACAAGAGAAAGTGGCTCCGCTACTCACTCGTGGGATTTTTGTCTTGTATGTTGGAAACAGCGTGCCAATAACGCTAAAGCTGTTTAATGTAAAATATGTTCACAGTGGATTCATATTCGTTTTGGTGGGATGAAGCCACAGATATGCAGCGGGCTCCGGAATAACTCATCATATATCATTCACAGGATATGTAATATATGCCTTTCACCGACTGGCGTTAAGCTCGTAGGTAGTCAGATTCAATCGATACTGCTTCTGCTGAAACCTTCAAGGGTTTGAATGAGTGAAGACAGTGACTCACTCTCAAAGGTGGACAATGACCACCTATTTCGTGTGCAGTAAGGTTATATGCCATCCGTGCGCAGTTTTGCGGAAGTTGCTTCCTCCCCTTCACTAGGTTAAAAATGGATTTAGTTCTGACTGTGCCAAGAACGTTCATGGACTCAAAGAGGTCAAGAAATTACCGCAACTGGCTAACGTAATCAGTAAAAAAGACAAGAGATTTACCACGGTGAGAGTTGAAAATACTGCCTTAATCTTTACAAAGCGCCGGAAAAAGCACATTTGGCGATGGGCAGGATTGAACAGGGACGCGATTTCCCATACTATGCTCTGGCCTCCAATTTCGACGAAGGTGGAAAGGGTGTAACGATTAGCTAAGCATGACGTATAGGCCAAAGTAGCGCTAGTTGATCGCCCCAGAACTCTTATGTTTGTGTTAGACTCGAATGAGCAAGTAAACCTACTGATAAAGTGAGGTTACAAGTTAAAAGGTAGGGTACTTCGACTCCTGCGTGTAATGATGAGAAAAGGTATTCAGAAGTCAAGTGATCGCAGGGCGGCAGGCGAAACGAACATGCGCATCGTGGATCTACAGGTTGTGTGGATAAAGCAAAATGTTCGTTGTGAGCATCTGATAATAGGGCATCGAAGGGCTCATGATCTATATAAATAAACTCTTTGAACAAAAATTGTTCGAGAAACGATCTGAATGGACACCTTGAGCGAATTAGGAGAGAGACTTAGGCGATTGTTGCATAGACAGAAACCTGGCTGTTTTCAGAGCATGATGATCCGGAGCTAATCCTACGTGGATATAGAATCATTCGCTATGATTAAACAGCTGCAGGAATCGATTTTTGGGTTGCGTTATACTTTCAACAAGAAAATTTTGTCCCCGTGTTATTTCGTTTTCAGCAGACTGACTGTCTGAGTGGAAGCTTTTGGTGCCGTTTTAGGAGTGCAGCTTCCTTTACCACAATAGGTGTCACATATCGTTCGCCGATAGTCAGGCAGATTCACTGATATTACAGATCTGTCAGTACGGTAGATATTCAAACGGTTTGATTGTGAGGGATTTTGAGGCTCATTGCAGTGATTTGGCTTCGCTATAGGACGGATCTGGTTCATTCGTACGGGAATTATTGGACACTGTAGTTGATGTGGGCCTCGTGTTGAATGTTTCCCAACTGACCAGAGTAGAATCTACTATGTGTGAGTTAATTTTGGATTCGGTATTTACTTCCATGCCGACTGATGTTATACAGCTTCAGTTTGAATCTCAATTAGGTTTAGGTGTTAATGCCACCTTTCTATAGAAGCGTAATAGTGGCTGGGCACCATATCCAATACCCAGAAGAAATTTTGAAAGTGGACACGCATAAATTACGTGATGTTGCCTCATCTTTCGATTGGACTTTTGATCAATCAGCTGATGTTGATGTTCGTTGGATGGTGAGCCGGGAAATATGTGGGCACTTTTTGAGGTAGTTGTTCTGTTGTCAACGCGTCGTTATAAGGCGAAAGATCCCACTTTATTTGACAAGGAGCTTTTAAAACTTTTGCGGAACGTCAAATTATGTGGTCGTTACTCCTGAGCTGTGAAAACGCCACATACAACGACAAATATTGAGAATCTAGTAACGCATGCACGGCATTAAAACGCAACAAACGTATGTCATACGAACAGCGATTGCTTGACAAGTCTACTTGTACACCTGAACGCTCATTCGCATACATCCGTCGTTGCACAAATACATCACCTTACATACATACTTTATTTGGTTAAGCAATAGACCTTCGTGTACGTTCTCGAAGACAGTGATCCCCTTCCTGTTGCACAAAACAGTGATCCGTAATAAGGCTACTTTGCGGACTTATTTGTCGTTGCTTTGACAATCTCGATCATATCTTTATTACATCTACTCGGATTTAAACCATTTAGAGAATTTCGTAACCATTCAACGATATCATTTGGATTTCATACTTTTCAATCGTGCGAGTCGAATTATAGAAGAGTTAACAGTTTGACCGCAAAAGATCAAGTTGTTCAGGAACACAAAGTGTTTCTTAGCAAAACAAATATCTTTGCTGTCATTGCAAAGACCAAATTGAGCTAGAGATTGTGATACCTTCTTTCGTGTTCTATCTTCTTTGGTTCAAACGTTATAGCGGATTAATTGTTCGATGTCGAATCAGTCAAATCACTCAATCGACAAAACACCCATTATCGATTAGCTGGCAAGCCCTATGCAACTCACAAGCATGTGCGAACGTGCTACGAGATCCACTACCATGATTAAGATAAAATCGATCTAGCTGTGACTGTGAGAAGTATTCATGGGACGGCGACACGAAATCGGTGTGACCTCTGCATCACGTGTTTAGATCCCGTAACCGTTGATACTATTTCAGGTAAATGTACTTTCTACGGTTTCCACCGACACGCGTCATATGATGTGAATTTGACTAATAATTGTCAGAGGCTTGTGAACGATGAGAAACACCCAAACGTTTGTTACGTTTGTGCTAGCTTTAGACATTCCAATATATACGTCCGCCACAACAGTAAAGACTTGACTGTAGGTGAAGAGCCTAATGAAATGGAAAGTTGATTGTCACACCTGAAATACCAGTTTGCAAAAATGAGAAATTTAATGGAGCTATTGATCACACCAACAACAAAGGAAATTATACATCCAAATTCATCTTGAGACACCACTAGTGCCTCTACATATTCCAAAATATTCCTACAAGACACTAAAGAGAAGGATACAACCGAGTTAAAATTAAAGCCATCCTCCTCAAATGTTGGTGTTTGAGAAAGCAGCTTCAACAAAGATTTCGCTCAGCATTATCTGCACCAAGTGCCAGAGGCAACTGAGACACTATTCTCGACTATACAGCAGCATGGTTTAACCGAATGGTCAGAAATGTGCACTAGGATGAGTTTAAAATCAATAAATCCGGGTACACTGACTCGCTTGACTCGTGCTCCCAAAGCGTCACACCAAGTTAATCTGAGATTGCTCGAGGTAGTGTTGCGGGAGGGCAAAGAAACACACCACTTTTCTTTCTTGACATACCCTGGTCAGAACGAGCAAAATCGGCAGTAAACAGGAACCTTTGGAAGTTAAACGAGCGCGACAATCGTAGCCCTATAATCCTGAACTTTCCTGAAGCTGCTGCTATTACAGATGCAAAGTGTAACTCCAACCACGAAATATAATAAAGGACATTTATTAGTGACGCTATCTAAACGAAAAGTACATCTGTTATTTGCGTTCAGGATCCCGACATCACCGAAATATGCAGGTAAATCTTCACGCACCCTCAAAATGACCCTGCTGACAGACAGTATGGCAGATACCGTACTTCAAAATTAGAAGCAATTTCAATACAAATCGTCCCGAGAGGTTAAAATTATTCCTAGGCGCATCAAAACGAATACTATCAAGGATGACGCCAAAAGTCTAAATACTTAACAGAGTAAAAAATTCAAACGTATTGGATGAACGAAATTCGGCCGACTCTATCTTAGTCGGCGAAAAAATTACCTTTCTACCGACTTAGGCCTAGCCGTACCAATAATTTTATCTCATGAACAGTCTTTGCTGTCAACATAGACTGTCAAATGTTTGTATACGAATGCCCAATGCTTGACAAACAGACTACACAAATTGACTGAACTAACTACCACACACTCACCAGACGTGATTGCCGTAACAGAGACATGGTTTCATTCAAGTTTAACAGACAATGTAGTTGCTATTGAAGGTGTGTTTTGACTTCGTAGCGATCGCCTGACTCGAGGAGATGGTGTTGCGCTTTACCACATTTCGAGACTGCTCTGCCAAGAGATCACTGATGATGACTTACAACTGCAAGACACATTATGGTGTTCGCTGAATGTAACAGCAGGGGGAAAATGCATAGTGGGTGTGATTTACGGTTCGCCCTCAGCCGACGAAGCCTACAATTCAGCATTACTTGCAAATAAACGCAGAGCGGCTACCAGTTATCGCGACAAACTTCTTCTGATCGGAGACATCAATCTGCCGAACTTTAAGGAAATTTCAATTCATACAGGAAACTCCTTGGATGCTATATATCAACAGTTGCTAGAAGAAATTCCACTCTACAACCATATTTTCAACGATACCGATTTCCAGGTACTAATACGCTGTCTATCTTGGACTTGATACTGACGTGAATAAAAGTCTCACTCATGAAGCTCCGTTGGGATTCAGTGACTAGTTGGATTATATTTTCCAGGCTATCAGAACAAGTAACGTCAACAAGGTGGTTAGAAAAATTGACTTTTCACAATTTTAAACTACACTTCAGAACGCCACAGACCCTGGTCTTAAGTTCGACAACGTGCACGACCAATGTCAATTGAAAATAAACGAACTTAATTTTGCAGTTAAAAGGCACTATCAACTTGTTCTAAAGGTGCAGAATAGGGATATACGTTTGAGCTGAGAAACCGAACACAGCAGTGGTTGACTTTGCGAATTGCTGTACGATTGACATCATCGACATGATACCATTGTTGAGAGTTGGGAGACATTCCGTTTGCCAAGAAATATGATGCCCAAAACTTGTTGTTGATGACAAATTGAATCATAAAAAACATTTACTCAACAAAATGAGTAATGGAGCGCTTGGAGCAATCCTTTTCCTGATCTTCGTACAGCCGATTTGTTTACAACTAAGAGGAATGAGGTGAGCAAGATATTTTCTACATCTTGTACGGACATTAACACTACACGCAGTAACCTGGGTGAGTTCGCACGAGGTGAGTTTGGGGGTCTAAATAATGGGGTCAGCGACGCAATGAGGCAGTGATACCTAAGCTTCGTAAATATATGACAAATGACTGGTCCTTAGATAACGAAATGCCACGGAATGCCTCGAAATGCAACTTTATTATCGCTCAACATCAAGTTAAACACAGAATATCATATAGGTCGAACTGTTATTAAACCCGCCTCCTCCGAAAAATATTTATGCCTGATTACTCAGTCTGAATAAGGACACTCAATGCAATTTTGACTCGCTGGCAGCAAAGCTGAAAGCAACTTGGGTCTCCTCAGAAGAGTTTTCGGTTCGTTTAACGCCAATATAATCTGCAAATTGATCTTAACCTATATCCGTTTTCATATCGACTAAGCTCTACCGACATGGGATCCTTGGTTGAAAAAAGACATTCAGCTATTTGTTGCTCTGCACTACAAAGCGACAAAGCCCGTCCTTAGAATTTCTAATTATCTATACGGAATGCGACTAAGTACAATGAAATTGCATTCAACCTAATACAGACGGCAATGTGGAACACAAATATTCATTTGGACAGTGAATAATCAAATAAATCATTCATGCAACCATCTGTTACATTTTTCTCACAACAAAAATCTGCGTGATCACCAATCCAAACTTTGCCAACATCATAGCAGGTTGAACTGCCAAAAATACGCATTTCTGTTCGCAATTTGCAATTGTTGCAAGGTATACTTACTCACGTGGTACAATCTGAAACCGTTGACGATCTTCGTGGGCCATATAAGTCTGCGCTACACTAAATCCAAAAATCGAATAACATCGCTACAAGACCAAATAAGATGAAATCCAACGAAAGATCCGATGAAGTCCAACGATAGCGAGATAAATCCACACAAGAAAATCTAATAGATAGAATCCGAGGATGAGAATGCTTTAAGATGTTGAATGATGCATTAATCACGATTCCCACACAAAGCAACGCACACATATTTCGCAATCACGAAAGAAGATGAAGTCTGATCGCTCCAAATTATATTTAACGCCGAAAAGTGTATTTTCCAGGCATTAATTTGAATCTCGCAAACAATGCAAAAAAACGAATATTTATACAATGCTGAAGATTTAATGAACAAAGTTGAAAGATACAAAAAGGACGTTAATCACTACAGCATCACGAAACCAGTCTTGGCGTGTATGTGATGAAAATGGATGGCAATTAGTATTTCCGAACATGTTACGACGTTTATAGTTTTTTTTAGATTTTTTTTCAAATTAGAATATATGCATAAAATGATTTAACAATTTAGGTGTGCCCGCGACGTTAAAATGATGAGTTAGATCAGTGTCAGACTAAAACAAACAACACTTTGACATCCTTAGAAAATTTAAATCAGCCGAAAGCTTCGTTACCGTAATGTTGCTCAAATTAAAATACTTAATAAATTATGAATTACCATACGTTTCTCAGTAGAGTTGTGCATTATTCATCTTTTGAATTTTGGAGTATTTCGATTATTGAAGGTTGAAGAATTCATAATCAGAGTTGGTTTTTGCATTTTTGAAGCTTTGGTAATATGCTTCTTTACATCGAATTAGAAGATGTAATACTCTTGGATCGGATACCTATTTGTTTTGGTTTAGTGACTACAGAAAGCGAAGTTGGAGGTGCATTTAACAATTGTGGCACCTCATCCAATTCCTTTGTTTATTTTTCATTGCTAAAATATTCAGTGGGAGATTGAATTATTGAACACATGGCATTGGTGCAAGATCATGTTAAATAAAGAAATCAGAAATCAGAAATGTTTTATGGTAGAAAAAGCAGTAAACTTAACATTAACCATAGGATGACGATGTGTATCGTGTAAAAATATAAAATTTATCAAAAATCAATAAAGACAGTCACATACCGCATAGTTCGTCGTATACTCATTGTTAAATCTGGGAATTGATTTGACAACAATTTTGTGGTATAATATGCGCGGCGTGAAACTTTTGTCACTGATTTGTAATAATGTTTGACAATATTTCGAAGGTGTAATTTTCCTCAATCGCTTTAACGAAGCGCAAATCAGATAGCATTTTTTAGATGGTGGAAAGGGTATGAATTGAACGGTATAACATTTTGGGATTTTAAGTCTCTTTGACAAATTTCGGTGCAAATTGATTCAAAGATCTAGCAAGTTCGTAGAAGTATATCCTTGTCAATTTTTGAATTGTCATCCACGAGGATACTCAATAATTCAAAAGCATAGCAAACCTGATAAAGAAAAGACTTATTCTCCCGCATTTCATCTAATTCAGATTCCAACTTCTTTAGTTTAGTTAAAATAACGTAACTGTTCTGATTTAAATCAACGGAGAATTTTATAGTTTTAGAAATTGCACGTTGAATAATACACTTCGAAACCGTTGTTTCAATGTACATGTTAATAACGGCTGACGAAATTGTTTCAAACGTTCAAGGTTGTGTGGGTTGTATATATAGGACAAAAAAGTTTATTTGGTGCGATTACTTACAAATCAAAAGTAGACAGGCTTGATAGCCAAGAAAGTTAAACTAAAAATTCAGGTTTCCTATATATATATAGTATAAATAAAATCAAAATCAATGGGACGATGATAGCTTATTAATAGTTTGGAGCAAAATTCGGATTAGCTCTCATATAATCGTCAAGTTTTGATTTGAATACAGATAAACTCTTTGAGCTTACCAAATCGGAAGGTAGGGAATTCCAAGCAAAGCACACACATTTGTACATCGCCTCTAAGATGTTGGTGCCCCCAATACCGTTTGGGATTTAAAACCTATGCTTCACAAGACCAATATAAATTTTCATCTGGTCAGATGGTTAGAAATTGTCTTACAATAGCGATAAGGATTGCTAGCAAACGAAAAACATACTTGTCCGTATATAAAAGTCGCAATGTTATCAGATTGTCCATAGTGAGAAAGTATACTTATTTACAGTTGCACAATGTATTGTCTCGGTATGATGGAAAGATATTAATGTTCTTTATCCAAACGAATATTTTTCCATCATATCGAGACAATACATGACATTTTTTATAACTTCGAAACGGTCGATCTTCCTAGTGCCTCAATTTATTTTGTATATATATATATATTTATTGTCCTTATACGAATATCTCGGGGTGTTGTACAGCGACGAGATATTTTATTTCATAAATTCTTGAATCTTGAATTAATATGCTACTCAATTGATACATGTTAAACGAGTGATTGTGCAAATAAAGTTTGCAATGAATCGGTTATAGCAAGTTTTTGGTAACATTTCGCTTCTGAACACAGAAGCTTCGTCAGACCAAGGGTGTCGATACGACCAGTGTTCAGGTATAAATGGCATTCTCTTGACCAATCCTGAGTTTACTAAGCTACACAGGGGAGATCAAGATAATTGATCACACCTCCTAATTGCTGTGTTCATCCCTAATTGTTTATTAATTGTTCAGGTCAGCGTATGCCGACACACTGCTTACGTAATCAGGTGCTTATTAGGTGTGATGTTCGTTAATCCTAATCCGCTGCAAAACCGAACGCCAGATTGTTGAGATATCCGCCCCATCCACCTAGTTCACCGCATTTGCCCCACATTATTTGTTATTTGTTATTTCAACAGCCTCGGCGTGAAGTCTGTTCCTATAAGATTTCACACCCCGTCTTATCACTTCCACGTTATCAAGATCTACGCTGTGTCCAGTGTCTAGCACGTGTTCAGCTAGGGCCGAATCCCGAATCAGTGATTGATATTCACTGTGATTGCGGGGTCGCTTTCCTACTCGTTTCCTGTGTTCGTTTAACCTAGTGCAGAGTTCTCTAGACGTTTGCCCAATGTAAACACCCGCGCAACCCTTGCAGTTGATTTGGTAGATGCAGTTCGTCGCACAACCTAAAGGAGTCTTATCTTTGAGATGCATTAATACGAAGCTTCTGTGCTCAGAAGCGAAACGTTACCAAAAACTTACTATAACCGATTCATTGCAAATTTTATTTTCATGATTATGGACTCCCGATCAGTCTCGAATATTTTCAAATACTTTGCTGAGTGATTGTGCAGTTGTGTAGATTGAGATACATGTAACCATTGTCTCAGGATCCATTCTTCACTATCCATTACACTGTTCGAATAAAAATGTGTGCTGCTTTGTTCCCGTCTGTATTTGTCTAAACACAATTGCATAATTATAAGGCGAGTTTCATATGAATGATTTGAACTACCAAAGGCGTGTTTTTCTTTTGGCTTTGAATAGTTCTTAACTATTTTGCAGTGTATAATGTCTTAGAATGCTGTACATATTCTATGTACGTATTATAACGCAAAAATGACAATTCGAATAAAAATGGCTCTTCTGAAAATGTAAATTGCAGTTAGTATTCTTTGCACAGTTAAATCATCTCAAAATAAAATGTCACAGACAATTCAAAATATATTGTTGCGACCTTGATACAGTAAAAGTCAAACAAATCCATGAGTACTGCACAGACAAGAGAACACAAAAATTAGTGTCAAAAATATACAAAATAGGAACTACAATAAATGATGCTACGCACAAACCCTATCTAATAATTATTCTGTGAATCAATCGTGAAAAATTTTGCGCGTGTTATTGGTTCGAAAAACCTAGAGCGCGTTAGTTGTAATCGCTTAATAGGGAATTATTAAGAATGTATGGCGAAATGGGAGTGGAATGTAATTAACGCATGAACGTTTATGATTCGCGAGAATGTCAAATGATGCTGTCAATTGTAGTGGTAAACCTAGTCGAGATAAAGTAATAAATAAGACTGGGCAACTAGGAGTGTTACCACTAGCAGTTTATAGATTATAGTCGAAACACAATGTTATTCTGATGCAGTTTAGATCACGCAACCACAGAACACATGAACTCCAGCACAATCACGACAGTGCATGGAGCTAGTCTCAAAACAGAACAAGAGATGCGTCACGCAACGTGTAATCCAAAACCCGCGCGCTTAATAGGTACATAAACCGCTACTCGGCATAAACAGTAAAACAAGTGCCGTCAAAGTTATGCAAATGAAAAACACTATACAATTCATCATGAGATCAAAGGAAATTGCCATATAGTATATTTACTGCGAAATATGTGAGTTTTTTATATTAGTCGAACAGATACCGAGAAGAATGACTGGCGAGTTTTCTGCCCGGCATTCGCTTGTAGAAGTTCTTCCTGCTTTCCGCTAAAGATAGATCTATTTAACAAGTTTATTTAGGTGATAAA